>CAUYRB010056809.1:0-94283 GCA_963574695.1 Propithecus perrieri
GAAAAAATTAGCCGGGCATGGTGGCGCATGCCTGTAGTCCCAGCTACTCGGGAGGCTGAGGCAGGAGGATCGCTTGAGCCCAGGAGTTTGAGGTTGCTGTGAGCTAGGCTGATGCCACAGCACTCACTCTAGCCCAGGCAAAAAGAGTAAGACTCTGTCTCAAAAAAAAAAAAAATTACCATGAAATAATCCTGTCATAGGTGTGATTATGGCCAAATTTAAATAAATTTAAGTAGATTGAAAAGACAAAAATCACGAGGGTGGTAGAAAAAACATGGCAATTTGGAAACCCGGGTCCCAGCAACCCTCTCTTGACTCTGACAGCCGAACCCTGCTCGAGCTGAACAGAGCACTCCGGGATCAACTCCAAATTCAGCAGCACAGTTTCTCCTGCCCCGACGGTGCTGTCCTGGGGGTCCCTCCCTGGCTGCTCTACTCAGCCCTTCTCCTTCCCACTTTCAGAGCACCGGGACCAAATGATGCTCTTTCCTCCTCCATCTTTCCCCCTCACACTCCCAGGTAACCCGTCTCTGTAGAAAATAAAGCTCGAGCGCACTCCTGCTGTAAAGTTCTCAGAAGCATCCATTTTTTCAGGTCTGTGGTCTCCTCGATGAAGCAGATGCAACACCCAAGAGGGGAAAGCCTGCGTTTTCTGGAGGAGGCAGAAGAAACCTCTTATGCTGTCGTGGGCTGAGCTGTGCGTCCCTCTCAGTCACACCGCAGTCCTGATGCCGGACCTCACACGTCAACCCTTGGAAACAAGGTCATGGCAGGGGTAGTTAGTGAAGATGAGGTCTTCAGAGTGGGCCCTAATCCAATGTAACTGGCGTCCTTATGCAAAGAGGAAATCTGGACATCAACAGACGCACAGAGGGAAGACGACGTGAGGACAGAGAAGTCAGCCTCCCCGCCAAGGGGCGAGGCCTCGGAGGAGCCAGCCCTGCCCACGCTCGACGTGGGTGTTGGGCCCGCAGACTCGGAGACAGTCCGTCCCCGTTGTTCAAGCCCCCTCTGCGCGGCACCGTATCACGCAGCCCCAGTGAACTGCACATACGCTGTTTTTCCCCCACATTTCTGCAAAGACTTCAATTAGGAACAAATAAATAAAGCTACACAAAATAAGAGCCTGTCAACGGAAAAGAAACCAAACTCTGTAAAATAATTTAAAGAGGTTTATTCAGGCCGGGCGCAGTGGCTCACGCCTGTAATCCTAGCTCTCTGGGAGGCTGAGGCGGGTGGATCGCTCAAGGTCAGGAGTTCGAGACCAGCCTGAGCAAGAGCGAGACCCTGTCTCTACCAAAAAAAATAGAAAGAAATGATCTGGACAACTAAAATATATATATATAGAAAAAATTAGCCAGGCATGGTGGTGCATGCCTATAGTCCCAGCTACTCGGGAGGCTGAGGCAGGAGGATCACTTGAGCCCAGGAGTTTGAGGTTGCTGTGAGCTAGGCTGACGTCACGGCACTCTAGCCTGGGCAACAAAGCGAGACTTTGTCTCAAAAAAGAAAAAAAAAAAAAGATTTATTCAATTGAGCCAAGGTTGAGGACCGTGACCCGCAGCCATGCCCAAGAAGCCATGAGCAGTGGACTCGCTGTGGCTGGGTTTCAGTTTGGTTTTATACATTTCAGGGAGACAGGGGTGACAGGTAAAGTCATAAATCGATACGTGGCAGGCACACATTGGCCCGGAAAGGTGGGCCATCTCTAAGCGGGGCCTTACAGGTTGTAGGTGGGTTTAAAGATTCTTTGGCTTGTAATTGGTTAAAGACATGAAGCTTTGTCTAAAGGCTTGGAATGTTTTAAGAAAAGTAAGTCTGTTAATCAGAGACAAGCTACGGGACATAGATTTGTTGTGTAAACTGAGGACCTGCGGCTTTGTCTTGCTTCGCCTTAGACCTGTTAATGGGCTACAAAGGTTATCTCTAGGAAGGGAGGGGGCATGATGAGGCCTGTCTGACCTCCCTCCTCATGGCAGGCAATTCAGTTTTATGGTATCCCCTTGGCCAGGAGGGGGTCCATTCGGTCAGCTGGTTGGGGGGAGCCTTAAGATTTTATTTTAGTTCGTATAACAGACAATTGCTTTTCTCTCCATTCCAAGACCCACCCCCCAGCTTGGCAGCCTGGTTTCCCTTCAGGGGCTCGCACCTGCGGTGAGAGGCTGGGGGATGTTCTGAGAAGGGGATGAGGGGGTGAGGATGGGGGTGGGGAGGGGAGGGCTGTTGCCATGGAAACCTCAGCAGGGATGGGGAGGGGAGGAGCCGGGACCATAGAGAAAGCCTCAGAATGCGCCCTGGAAAGCGACTGGGTGCGGCTGCCCAATCCCGTCCCAGCAATAATTATCTATGGAGCAAATTAACGAAATTGTGCGGCATTCGTCTAGTTACTCCTGACATGGATAATCGCGGTTCTCGGGTCATCAGTTTGCTGGGAGGATTGTAAAAGTCCATCAAAATTATCAAAAATGTGTTTAAAAGCCTTAATTAAATTTTTTTTGTTAAAACATTTTTTGTTAAAAAATTTGTTTAAAAATTGTTAAAAAGCACGTTAAGATTTGTGAAAAATGCAGCCCCTGGCCCTGCAGGAAGCCCGTGCCCGCCCCCTCCTTCCACCATTGCCTCCTTCCTTGTTTGGTCTCAATCCCCAGTGTCTGACTGGTCTGCTCAGTGGTGTTTTTTCATTCCCTGGTTCTCGGCTGGTCTCGGGCGTCCCTGCCAGCCGCTGCGGAATGAGGTCCTGTCCGCGTGTTCACCAGACGACATCCTGCAGGGATGCCCAGATAAATGCCAAACACAGTATGCATGAGGTTATTTTCTGGAATCTGGGGAAAAGAGTGGAAGCAACTTCACTGTCCATGGCAGAGCAGCTGGTTAAATAAATCTCGGTGTCCTCACACTGGAAGATTCTACTACAAGAAGAAGAAACTGAAGTCCTTATAAGGGACAATGCCCAAAATGAATTGTCACATAAACACAGGTGTCAAATAGATCATACCATCATTTTGTATCATGTGTAGAGAATATAATTATGCATAACAGTTTATGCACAATAACGTGTGCACGATAGGTTATGCATAGTGATAGCTACAAAATATAATGTACATAATAACAGATGCATAACAAATGTAGAATATTTTTGCATGCATACATATGTAAAACTTAGCTCTGGGGCAATACACAGTAACTGGTGTTAGGAAAATTGCCGCTGGGAGAGGTGAAAGAACAAAGGTCAGGGTGGAAGAGAGATTTCTTTTTGTTCTGTCTGCTCAGTGATTTTACCTTTTTCAAAATGAATAAATAGATATGCAAGAGTAAAAACAACTATTTCTATGATATTAAATTAGAGTTTTATTTTATAAATGTCACCGTAACCATTGGCAGAGGTTAAGATTTATATGATGCATTAAGGTGTTCCAAATTATTATGACAGGGTCAGAAAAGAAAAAAAAAGATTAGTAAATATGATGAAATTATTTAAAGTTTTAATCCATGGAAAAACAAACAACATTTAGAAAGTAATTATCAATACACAATTGGAAAATAAAAATTTAAAACTACCAATTACATTGCTATCTAAAAATATGCAATACTTGGTGTAAATCCAACAAAATATATAGAAGATTTCTACTCTGAAAAACCACAGAACATTGCTGAGAGAAATTAAATAAGACCTAAGTAAGTACAGAGATATGTGATTTTCGTGGATTGGAAGATTTGACAATATGAGGCGGGCCAAGCACCTAAAGTTGGTCTTAAAATTCCAGTCAAACTCCCCATGCCGTATTCTGTAGGAATTGACACAATTTATTATAAAATTTGAACGGAACGATGGAAGATCTAGAATTGAAAAAAAAAAAACCTTTAAGAAAATAAACCAAAAAACCCCCGAAATTGGGGGACTTAAGCTATCTGATGTCAAGACTTTTAAAGCTACAGTAATCAGTCCAGTGCAGGGTCAGTCCACGGAGAAACACACGTCAGTGAAACGGAACAGTCTAGATACACAGCCGCATGCACGTGGTCGACTGCTTTTCAACAAAGAAACTAAGATAATTCAACAGGGAATGGAAAGTCTTTTCTAGTAAGGATGTTGGAACACAAACATAACCCAATTCAGGATGGATTGTAGACCTGAACATTAAAGACTTCCGGAAGAAATTCTAGAGGAGTAACTTCATGACTTTGGAATAGGCAAGTATTTCTGAGACAGGAGACAAAAAAAGCTCACCATTAAAAAAGGTGCAGGAAGTTGGACTACATCAAAGGGAACATTTCTGTTCATCAAAATATTCCGTTAAGAAAATGAATAAGCAAGCCACAACTGGGGAAATATATCGTACAAAAGGACGGATAACCAGAATGTGAAAAGAATGCCTGCAATTCAATAACAAAGACACAATCGAATTGAAAAATGGTTAAGAAACTTGAATCGAAACTTTACAAAAAGAGATAAACAAATAGACAATAAACCTGTGGAAAGGTATGTAGCATAGTTAGCTGACAGGAAATGCAAATAAAACCCAGAATGAGATAGTATTTTTCAATCACCAGAATGGTTAAAGTAAGAGAAACTGGAGACAGCGAATATCGATGAGGACGCAGGGCAGCTGGAATTCTCACACACCACAGTCGAGGGTATAAAACGATACAACTGTCGTGGAAAAACAGTCTGAGAATTTCTCAGGACATCAACCATACACATAACCTTTAACCAAGCCAATTCACTCCCAGGCATTTGCCTCAAATACATGAAAACCTCTGCCCATAAAAAGAATTGTTCAAAAATGTTTATAGCAGCCTTATTCATAATGTCCCCAAACTGGGAACAACACGACTGTCAATCAACAAGAGAATAAACAAATTCTGAAATATCCACATCACAGAATGCTACCCAGTCATAAAAAGGAACAAATTACTGATAAACAGAATGATATGGATAAATATGAAACTTCTTGTGTCGAGCAAATGAAGCCAAACGCACAAAGGGGTTTGTGTGTGTGCATGTGTGTGTGTGTGTGTGTGTGTGTGTGTAAAATTAAGCTTTATGACAAGGAAAACTAATCTATGAGGAGAGAAAAAAGTGATTCCCTCGAGGTAGGATAGGGGAAGATTAACTAGAAAAAGCACAAGGAAAAGGCTGGGTTGATAGAAATCTGTGGATAATGGTTATACAAGACTATCAATTGTCAAAAGCCACCAACTTCTTGCTAAAGATCCATTTATTTTGCAGAATGTATTAAATAGATTATATCTCTATTTAAACAGATATTTAAAATACTAACAAACCTACTGAAAATGTGAGCTTGTTTCCTGTATAAGGAAAAAAAATCTTACTATACAGAACATTCTAAAAAACCAATAATGAAGATAAATATATCACCCTCCTTGGGACGAAGGGTCTAGACATTTGTTCCATCATTTACGAGATGTGATCGGCTTCCTGCTACAATCCTGGTACCCTGAAGTGCCCACACCCAATAAGACAAAACAGAGCCAGTGGATTTTCCATTGTTCACTTTTTAACAAATTATCTTAATTTTTTGTATAATAAATATAGTCACATAATAGAAAACTCAAATGATGTAAAAGGACAATTATTCAAAAGTTTCTTTTCACCCTTCATCTCCCAGCCAAGGTTCCCAGATTTTTGGTGTGTCCTTATAGAGATACTACGTATGCAAAACAAGGAGGCTTTACATTTTCCCTTTGCTAACACAAAGCATGCTGTTCTGCTGGTAAGTTTCGTGTTTTACTTTTTTCATACACTGTATCTTAGTGATGTCTCTGCAACGGTACAGAGATTGGCTCTGCCTTTTTCATGGCTGCATAGTATTCCACTGCATGGACACAGCACCATTTATTTAACCTATCAAGTGTGGGTGGGCTCAATTTCTTGTGATTATAAATTCTGCTGATGTGAATAGGTTGTTGGTGAAAGTTTAGGTCTGGAAATAGCTGTGCAGACAGATGCTAGCCTAAGGCGTCCAGGTCCCCTAGCACCCGGACAGTGCGAGCACCCCATGATCTGTGCATTTGAGTACATCTGCCTGGGTCATCTCAGGAGTCCCCGAATGTGTCTGTATCACTACTTCCTGCTTTGAGTCAGTCCCTAAGATCTTGCTGAGGATCTTTGAAGCTCCTTGCCTTCCTTTCCAAACAATATGTTTAGCTTAGGGCTAGGACATTTTAGGTATAAAAGGGGCCTTATCATCCTAATTCTGTGCTGGTTAAGAAATAAACATGTTTGCCTTTGCTTTGTTGATGAGAAAGGAAGGAAGGAAGGAAGGAAAGGAAGAAGGGAGGGAGGGAAGGAAGGAAAGAAGAAATATGGTCTTAAGCCCTGGAACATCCTGACAGACACTTAATCAGTATATTGAGAAGAAAATCTAATATTTGATAAAGCGCTTGTTTAAAAGCTTGCGTGCTTTTCCTACCCACCTGTGTCCCGGGGGACTGAGTGGGCACACGTTTTCCGTCCCGGTAATTGCCATCTTACTGCGACACTCCAGTCTGAGACTTTGACATTTAAATAATAAATGTCGTGTCTCAAACCTCAGCACAGAAACACGTTTCTAATAGCAGTCTTCATTTGCCAATTCCGAGCCTGAGGTGATCTTCCCACGGTTGCATGATTCACGCAATTTGACAAATGACTCACCGTTGCTGAGTCGTGATTCTCCGCCAGGCACGACTCTCTAAAGGTGCCATAAAACAGAGGCTTTCGAACAACGCGTTCTCTGCACGGCGAATATCCACCTTTATTTCTCGCGAGTGAGTTATTGCTCACAATTTTAAAAAATTGTCCACACGGTGCAGTACAATGGACATTGGAGAGTCAGAATGGGGGAGGCTGAGAGGGGCGTGAGGGAAGGAAAACCACCTCTCGGGTGCAGTGTGTACCATTCGCGAGACGGGCACACTAAAAGCGCAGACGTCACCGCCATACAATTCATCCATGTAAACAAAAACCTGCCCCTAAATCTATCAACATTTAAAAAGTTCATAAGAAAAAAATTTTCCGTAACATTTTTTTATTGTGAAGTATAAGATACAGACAAAAATGTGCATAAAGCTCACGTGTGCAGGACGACAGGGGACTTCCCAGCTCGGGGGGACGAGGACTGGCCTCCTGGGAACCCCCATCCGGTCCTGCCTCCAGCCTCCGGGGGATGACCCCCATCCCGACTTTTCTAATAATAATTTCTTTGCTGGTCTTTATACTTTCAGTGCCTAGGTAAGCCATTGTTTATCTTTGTTTGTAAAATAGTAATCTTTTTATTTGGAAAAATTTCGGTAATCCACGTTTTGTTTTCCACTCCTCCGCATCTTCCTCTTCTCCCCAACCATGGAAAATGGAGCCAATTCTGTTTTGTTTCCCGTCGACTATGGAGATGTACATTTTTCTCTCTTTCTTTTCATAAAAATTTTAATCGTGGCAAAATACACATACCATAAAATTTACCATTTGAGCCATTTTTTAAGGCACAGTTCAGCGACATTAAGTACACTCATCATTGTGCGACCCTCACCCTCATCCATCTCCAGAACTTTCCATGGTCCAAAACTGAAATTCTGCACCATTAGGCATAAATTCTCCACTCCTCCTCCCCCAGCTCCTGGTGACACGATCCTACTGTTTCCCTCTATGAACCTGCCTATTCCAGGGGCCTCGTGTGAGTAGAATTACGCAGCATTTGTGCTGCCGTCCCCGGCTTGTTCCGGTGAGAGTTCATTCCTGTCGCAGCGCGGGTCACAATTCCCTTTAGCGCAGTGATATTCTGCGGCACGGGTGGCCCACGCCACGTCCCCCTCACCCACAGAGCGGCCGGTGGACCTTGGGATGCGCCCACCTCTTGGCTGCTGCGGAAAGATGGTGACTCAGTTTTGTCCCTAACCCTTCACATGGGGCGAAGCGCTCACATGAAGATGCTAATCAACATTTTCACAATGAGGGAGGAATAAATGGGTGAATGAGGGAGCAGGGAGAGGAGACCATTGTCATGTCTCGCGCACCTGCACAGCTGCCAGAAAACTGCGATTTCCGAGCCTGGGAGGCTCAGCGCCATCAGGTTTGTCCTTCTGCAACGCCCTTCTCCGAGGACACAGGCCCTGGGCACTGACCGAAGGACCCTCGGTCTCCAGTCCTTGTCCCCTCCTTTCTGTGCCCCCGGCTGGGCCAATTTGGGTCCATTATTCCAGCGTTCGGTCCCCACCTGCCGGGGTGGAGGCCAGCTCAGGCCGTTGTCATGGAAACCGGTGCTGCACGGAGGAGGGGACAGCGCTGAACAATGAACGGCCTCCAGGATTTTTTGTTCTTGGTAAAAGCAGGGTCTTCAATAATATATATGAAAATACTGTGAACTGCTGTAAAAATAAAAAGAATTATGGTTAGAAGGAAACGCACAGAGAGAGACGCAGTCAACACCGAAAGAGCAGCGCTGAAAGGACACACAAGAAAACTGGTCGTGGGGAGATGTGGACGGAAAAACAACCGGGTGTGGGAGGTAGATTTGTTCCTCCTCTTGCCCTTCTCCCCGTTAACATGCAAATGCGTTGCCGTTCATGAAAGTTAAAAATGATGCAAGCAGGAGTATCCAGAAACATTAAGCACTTACACAAAATTTAGTTAGAGTCCAGTCTTTCAGCTTATGCCAAAATTATTTTCAGATGAATTCATGGCAGACATTATATTATTAAAACAAACAAAAACCGTGAAGTTTTAATGCTTGGGAAAAATAAGCCAAGGAGTTGGAACGCATCTGTCACAACCTATATGAGAAACAAATTATCGATTGCCTTAGAATACGAAGAACTCTGAAATATCAATAGGGAAGGTAAATATCTCAAGAGAAAAACAAACAACTGCAATTAGCAAGTGAATTTTAAGAGGAATGCAAGCAGGAGTCACTAGCAATCAAAACGTTTCACACGGTGATCAGGATGGGAATCAGTTTTCCTCCTACATAGCAAGAAGAGTGGGAACACTGGACACTGAGAATCGGGGAACCGGACGCTCACCTGGTTTTGTAGAGGTTCCTCCAGGGAACATGGCCAGGTGGCAGTTTGACACAGTGGATCAACCCCACCCGACAGGAGAATAATAGCATTGCAGTTTGACTCAGCTGCTCATATCTAGCACTTTCCCCTCAGAAAATAACCAGTGCAGAGAGACCAGTGTACCAAGGTGTTCATCGTGTCACCACTGCATGGCAAGAAATCAGAAAGACCTCTGGGGCAAGCAGAAGAAATGCCCCCAAGACATCCACATCTCAGTCTCTGAAATCTGAGAATATGGTCTCTTACACGGTAAAAGCAACTTTGCAGGTCTGATTAGGTTAAGGGTCTTGAGATGAGAGTTTATCCTGAATTACGTGGGTGGCCTGAGGTGATCATGAAGGGCCTCATAAATGAGAGAGGAAGGCAAGGGCTTCGAAGTCAGAGAAAGAGACACGGCCGTGGGCCGAGGAACACAGGTGGCCTCTAGAAGGTGGTCAGGGAGGTGGACTCTCCCCTGGGGCCTCCGGAAGGAAGGCAGCCCCGCCAGCACCTTCATTTTGGTCCAGGGAGACCCATTCTTGCACTTGTGACTGTAAGATAATAAATTTGTGTTGTTTGAAGCCACTAAGTGCATGGCAATTTGTTACAGCAGCTATGGGAAACTCATACAAGCCCAAACACACAAGAATGGAGAAATGGTTCCACATGCTCACGGCCATTTCAGATGTGTATTTATTAATACGGAAGCACGTAGGTAATGCCAATATATATAGTGTAATTATGAAGACTGTTATTGAACTAAGCAGATAACTGACAGCATACAGTACCTAGGTCTGGTAATTGCCGCGGTTTTGTTTTAAGTACTGTGTTAGGCTTTTCTTTTTAAAAATTTTTTCAATTCATTATTTTAATTGACAAAATTAAAATTGCATGTATTTATGGTATAAAACATGATGTTTTGAAATATGTATACATTGTGGAATGGCTAAATCAAGTAATTAACATGTGCATTACCTTCCATATTCATCATTTTTGTGATGAGAACACTTAAAATTCACTCTTTCCATGATTTTAAAGGAAGCAATACATTGTTATTAACTACAGTCAGCATGCTGTACGATGGATCTCTTGAACTTGTTCCTCCTGTTTAATTGAAACTTTGTATCCTTTGACCTTCATAGACGTTTTACAAATGTCTTGTTTAGAGTCATGATGATGTTATAATACTGGCTGGTGCCTACCGGACATGGGCTCTGCGAGGGGAACGTTTGCAAGTGTTTTCTGCATCTGTGTAGATTTGTCCGACCTTCACAACAACGTCTCCGTGAGGGTGGCGGGAATTTAATCCTCATTTCCCAAATGGGAAAACTGAGGTTGCCAAACTTCCCCACGTGGAGCAGGTGGGGTGTGGCAGAATTGGGGCCAGCATGTGTCCAGTCCGATGGCGTTGCCTGCCCTTGCCACCCGGACTCACAACTTCCCAGTGGCCTCCAATGAACTTAGAACGAAACCCCAAATCCCCAGTGTGACCACACGCAGGAGAAGGAATTTGCAAACATCTAAAAAAATTAAAGGCACATTTTCCCTCTGGCCCAGGGGAGATTGGTCAATACTTATCTAAACTGCAGACGCTTGAATCTGCAATTACATTCTCAGAGTTCATCCAGAAGTCAGAACAATATCCGGGCGACGCAGCATCTGTGTGATAAGATTGCTCGGTGCGCCAGACTGCTACTATTATTTTTTATAAGAGAAACCGCAGTAGAAATTCATCAGGAAACTGTTCCTTGAAGTTATCAAAAATCTGCAAGTGGAATGTTCTATGGACATAAATAAGAATGTAAAATGTCTTTGAATATTGATATAAGGTTGGCGCCAAGATAGGGTGCCGAGTGATGAAAGCAGAGTAGCCAACCGAGCAATTCTGGGCCGTTCTTCGTGTTTTTAAAAGAGGAGGAACGAGCGGACATAAGTTACACACTGATGCTGATGTAAGTCTATACAACAGCTCTGCAAAGAAGCACAAGGAAATGGCAATTGGATTTGTCTCGAGGGTAGGAGCTGGCAAACTGTTTTTCTAAAAGGCTGAATCAACTGCTTGACTCTGTAGTTGAGGGCAGAAGCACCAGGGACAATTCTTAAGGAATGGCCGTGGTGTGTTCCAGTAAAACTGAACTGCAAATAAGTAAGTAGAGCACATCTGGCCTGTGTGTCGGGCAGTTTTCTCATCCCTGGTCTAGAGAACGGAAACTCGGCGCGGTGGGAAGGAGGGATGATGATCAAGATTGGAAAGGAAGCGTTCAATTCCTGTTTCTTTTCATACATGTCCGTCTCGTGCACCTGGGTTACTTTTCAAAACAAAAAGTAAGCAAATAATAGTGGACACATGTCGATACCGCTCAGCCAAAGACCACCAGGAACACACAAGTTGAGTTCATTACTTGTTACAGCAGGGAGAACATGCCCTAGGAAACCACGGAGAATCTCAGAAACAGGGTTTTTGGGTTTTTTTAAAAAAAAATTTTGGTGAAAAACACATATAAAATGTACTATTTTTAAATTAATAGGGGTTTAAAAAGATGTATTGTATCACTTAATGCTACTGAGCTGTACACTGAAAAATGTTTAAGATGGTACATTTTATGTTATGTGTATTTTACCACAATTTTTAAAAAATTTTAATGAATAAAATTTCAAACATTTTATTATAAATTACGTATACATTGAAAAAAAGGAAAAGTTAAATCAACACATAAAAGGAAATTAAAATTGCCCATAATATAATCAAAGCCTAATAACCTTGGTTTTTGTACATACACTCCAGATATGTATACATTCTTATACTTTTTCAGTTCTTTTTTCACTTAAAACATTATTAACATTTTACTATGTCATTAAATAATGTTATAAAAGAAAAAATATTTATTATAAGATGTGGGCCTTTAAGGTGGCGATTTGGGGGAGGATCTAAAGAAACGGGACTTTGTTCTCAGACCCTGTGAGAAAGTGGGGTATATCCCGGGATGGGGTGTTTTAATCAATCTCAGCTAGAAGGAGCAAAGACTGAAGTTGAGCAGGGTGGTTAATTTGGTCCACCTGGTCAGGCTGTGGTACCTAGATGTGTGGGCAAGCCCCAGTCTGACGTTGCTGAGGCAGCTTTTAGATGTGATTGTCGCCAAACCCTCGGCTCTCTATAGTGTGGGTGGACCTCACGGGTCCTAGAAAGGCCAGGTGAAAATGACTGAGGTCCCCCTAGGAAGAGAGACGCCCGCTGCAGACAGGCCTTCGGACGTGAACTCTTCCCAGGGTCTGCAGCCAGCCGGCCCGCCCTGCGCAGTGCCGATTGGCCGGTTCTCACAATCATGTGAGCTAATTCCTTAAAATATACATGGCGTATGCACATAGACACAGAGAGAGAGAGATCGAAGGAATTAGCTCCCATTATATAAATAGACAGAGAGACATAGATATGTTAATACACAAAGGGTCCTTGACTTAAAATAATTTGATTTGTGAATTTTCGACTTTAGGATGGTGCAATAGCAATGCACATTCAGGAGAAACCACACTTTCAGTACTCGTGCAACCATTCTGTTTTTCGCTGTCAGCACAGGATTCAATAAATTACATGAGATATTCAAATTTATTATAAAATAGGCTTTATGTTACACGACTTTGCCCAACTGTAGGCTAACGTGAGTGTTCCGAGCACCTCTAAGGCAGGCTGGGCTCAGCCGCGAAGTTTGGTGGGTTAGGTGTTTGGATGTATTTTCGACTTAGGGTATTCTCAACTTGCAGTGGGCTTAACCCCATCGTGAGTCGAGGAGCATCTGCTCGGAGATCGACTGACCTATCTGCAATCTGCAGGTCCTGTTTTCCCGGAGAACCCCGACGAATAAACGAGGTAAAGCTGTCACTGGTAAAGAAGCACTTGGCGCTCAGTTAGCTGAGAGAAGAGGAAGTCTGGAGATTGGCGGGTGACACCGGGACCTTGCTTGAGTCTGTGCTCAGACAAAACTGTACACACCCTTGCTCCTCACTGCGTGCTTCCCGTATCTCACTGTGTGTCGCAGTCTCCGAGCGACCTCGTCTGGAGTTGCACATTCTGCGGGAACGTCTCCGGCGGAAGAGCAGCGTGGCCAGGCTGTGGGTGCCACGCCAGCTTTGGGACGTCACGGGCTGCTCTGACGTTTCTTTCTTACCAGGTACAGCAAATTGACAATCTCTGGGATTCTGCCCCCAAGAGAGGCACATCCTTCAGTAGAACCAATTTAAAAAAAAAAAAAAAATAGAAATACAAAATTAACGTCCCGAAATAACTGGTTTGAAAGCCCTGAGGAAAGGATGGGTTATTTGACCAGTGATATACGAACAAATGACTATTAGGAAGAAAACAAACTGTTAAAGAGATACCTCCCCCTGGAGACTAAAATCCATCTCAGAAGACTTACACGGTGATATCTATGTGATCTTCATGTCATAAATGCCTCAGAATTAAGCATTTCAGGATGAACTGCCTTGAACGCATTTGCTTGTGAATCTCCCATCTGGGCTGACGTCTACACTGTGCAGCATTTGTGCAATCTGGGTGCTACCTCATCAGACTTGAGGGCTTCAAACGTGATTTATGGTGGCATGAGATTTTCTACAGAGACTGGCCCCATCTTTTTAAAAACTGTGGTAAAATATGTATAACATAAAATTTACCCTCTTGCCAGGTACAGAAAGACAAATGTCGCGTGATCTCACTGACGGGTGAATCTAAAACTGTGGGACTCAGAGAAGCGACAGGCAGAGCCGTGGTTTCGGGGGCGGGGCAGGTGCTAGAGAAAGGGCGCAAAGTTTCAGTCAGACAGAAGGAAGAAATGTTGGAGACCAGCGCACAGCACGGCGACTGCAGTTAATAACAGACAGTACATTGTGTACCCAGACATTGCTAAGAGAATAGATTTTAAGTGTCCTCACTACGAAGAAATGGTAAGTATGTGCGGTGATCCATATGGTATTAGCTTGATTTAGCCATTCTACAATGTATGCATGTTTCAAAACAGCATCTTGTGCACGATAAACATATATAAGTTTTACTCGTCAATTAAAATAATAAATTTAAGGAAATTTAACCTCGTAACCACTTTCAAGTATACAGTGGCATTAAGGATATTCACGTCACTGTGCAGCCGTCACCACCGCCCGGGTTCAGAACTCTCTTCATCCCGCAAACCGGCACTCTGCACCCACCAAGCACTAACTCCCCACTGCCCGCCCCTCCCCGGCGAGCGCCCCTCTTCCTATCTGTGCGACTCCGCCCGCGCCAGGCGCCTCCCGCGAGTGGAATCACCCAGCGTCCGTCTTTTCGTGACTGACTCGTCCCGCTCGGCGCGGTGTCCTCAAGGTTCGTCCGGGGTGTAGCCTGTGTCAGAATGTCCCTCCTTTTCAGGGCTGCGTGATATTCCACCGTGTGGGTAGGTCACATTTTGCTTGTCCTCTGTCTTTTGAAACAAGGCAAGTGGCTGTCCCGGAAGGCTTAGCGACTCCTTTGGTTTTGAGAAGAAGATGGCATGCGTTTCTGTGCTGCATGACAAATCGCCACACACGGCTCTTTCTCCTGTTTCCCCGGGTCGGGGTTCTGGGCGCGGCCACGCGGGTTCTCCGCTCCGACGTGGGCCCGGCTGGGCCGCGTTCCTGCTTGGCGTCTCGACGGGGAGGAATCACTCGGGGCGTCGGCAGAACCTCCTTGCAGGCGCGGCCGTGAGACAGGGGCTCCTGCCACTGCTGTGTGTTTGTGGTTCATGGCTGGTGGCTGCGTCCACCCTCAGGCCGTGACGTGTGGCCCCTGCCGCCCTCACACCTGACTTCTCCTTCCTCGAGGCCAGGAGGAGAATCTCCGCTCGGAGCGCCCGGGTCCCTGCTAACGGGCTCTCCAAACGTTAGTGCACCCAGGGTAAACCCCTCTTTGATTTACTCACAGCGACGGACAAGGGACTTCAGCGGCACGTGGAAACTCCCTCTGGCCATAACCTAAGTTCCTGTGGCCGTGTCGTGGGAACGAGGTCCCACCACGTCCACGGGCCTCGGCCACACGCGGGGCAGGCGGTTACACGCGGTGCGGGCCCCGGGGCCGGGTGGGGGGTTGCCCCGTGGTTCTGACCTCCGCAGAGCTGCGCCGCAGCCTCCCACGCACGGTCCGGCTCCTGCCGCCGTGGGTCACCTCGCGGCCGTGTCCCGAGACTCCCGACACAGACCAGCACATCCCGAGTTCTTAGCCAACATTCGTCTGAAGAGCGAGTTCACGAACCGGTGGATCCACCCATCTGTTGATGCTGAGGATCGACGATCTCCGTGTCCCTGGCGTCTGTGGCTGGAAACGTGATAACTTTAAACGCCTGCAGAGGCTGAGCTCAGCCCACTTTCTGCCCCTCCGCCAAGGCCCCGCCGAAGGACAGGTTTGCCACGCACGACAGAGGGCAGGCGGGAGCCGCTGGCGGAGGACACCGGGCCGTGAGCCGCTTACGCATCCGCACAAGCCCAGCCTGGCCGCCTGCGGCCACTGGTCCCACCCGCGCCTCTCAAGTGCTGTCACCGCTGTGGGGACCGGGAGGCCCACAGCTGGAGCAGGGAGGGACAGGGCTGCAGAATGTCCTTAAAATATGTCATCGAGTGCCAAGCCGGTCCTAAGGAGGATGTACGATATGCTCTTAAATGATATGGCTGTTAGAAAAAAAAGAGGGAAGACTATGGTTTGGAGAGAGACAATAGAGAGATTGACAGATCGATTAATAGATGGATAGATACATGGTAGAGACAGAAGACAGACGAATGGGTAGCTGGATAGACGCGTATGTGACAGGATGCACGGACCGGTAATCGCAGGTGAGTAGACACATGCATGACAGGAGGATGAAAGGCAGTGTTTGGGTGCACAGACGCACGGCGGGTGAGACAGGTGACCGACAGGTAGGTACGTGTCAGACAGGTAGCAGGTGATAAGTAGACAGCAGGTAATGGACGATAGAAAGAAAGAGACAAAAGGAAAGAAGAGAGGAAGAGAGAAAATAGGAAGGAAGGGAGAGAAGGAGGAAGCGAGGGAGGGGAAGAAGGAAACGCTTGAAATGACAAAAGGAGGAAGTGAGAGGACAGACACGGATGCCGACAGGTCCCTTTTCTCTTTAAAGCCTTCGGAACCGTTCGAGCCCGTATTACCGTTTCAAAGACCAAATTCAAAGGTAAAAAGTCACAATCAAGAGTGAGCAGAACGTGTTAACCACTTAAATACAGTCCCGTGAGAACCAGCCTTCGCGGGAGGGACGGGAGGAGAGCGTGGACGCGCCTCTGTGCCTGGCCGCCCTGTCACCGCGTCCCCGCAGGTCGTGTGCAAACATTGCATGGATTAGTCTTGGAAAAGGGGCGGGATGTACAATAATCACAGCATTAACTGAGCACTTGCTATGTGCCAGGCACGCTCGTGACTTACATTTTCTATACATCTACATTTTATTCATATACAATTTTGTATTTTGCATATAATTATGTTTTTAAAGCTTACATAAAATTCTTTGAATCCCCACACAGTGCCTGTGTGAGAGGAACTGCTTTTTCCCTCGACACACAGACTCGGAAATCGATATTCAGGAAATTGCACAAGGCGGCAGCAGGAGTAGGGGAGCCGGGATGCGCGGAGTCCGGAGCTCATTGCTGCTGGGTGTGAGCGCCCCTCCCCGGGGAGGGACCGTGCTTCCTCTCTGTTCCACAGAACGGAACTGGAGCACAGAGAGGGCACGTGGGCTTCCCCAGGGTGCACAGCCAGTCGGGAGTCGCGCCCGGGTCTCGCTTGAACACACAGACACAAGTCACCCCCACGCTGTTTCCTCCACAGCTCTGTGGACCCGTAATGCCTGTTTATATCTGCAGGTGTCTTGAATGTCCCCGATCCCTCCACCTCCTCCCCAGGCCTAACACCCACATCCCGGCCTGGGGCTGAACATGCAGCCTCGCTCTGCCCCTCAGCACCCCCCGCGCCATCGCAAGGACCCTGCACCCCTTCCTCTCCTCCCCTCCTTCGTCCTACTGGCTCCATGCCCAGGACACCCAGAACGTACTATCTCGGTGGCCGCCCACCCCACGCCCAGAACCCCCGCGACCTCCCGCTTGATCTCTCTCCTGTGCCTGCCCCTTTGCTATTTTCCAAATGTTGGTTTCCACCCGCGTGCAGTGGGTTAAAAATAGCTTTGACCCTGTTGTCTGTGTGTGCAGGGGTTCGACCAGCGGATCCGCACATACCGTGGCGGGAGCAGCCGGCGGCAGCGAGCTAGCAACGGTCGCTGGCTTCCAAACGCAACCCCGCACCGCGCACCGACGTTTCGGAAAACATGGCATTTTTACCGCACCTTTTCTGCGTGTAGATATGTTTAGATGCGCAAACGCTGACCTGTGCTACAGTGGCCTGCGGCGCTCGGTGCTGTCACACGCACGGGTGTGTGGCCGGGGGCAGCGGCCGCGCCATCCAGGCCGCGCAGGTATCTCTGCGATGTCGGCACGAGGACAGAGTCACCGAACGATGCATTTATCAGCCGCGTCTGTTGTTAAGCAGTGAATGACTCTACGTGCAGGACAATAAAGAGACGTTAACGAGGCTTTTACCGAAATGCCAGCCAGTGACGAGTGCTGGTGAGATCTGGAGAAAGGGGAGCCCTCGTACCCGTTGCTGGCGTGTGAATGGGTGTGACCAGGATGGAGAGCAGTGTGGAGGCTCCTCAAAACGCTGAAAATGGAACTGCTGTGTGACCCGGCAGTCCCACCTCTGGGTGTGTATCCGAGGATTGAAACCAGCTGTCGAAGGGGTGTCCGCGCTCCCGTGTTTACTGCAGCACCGTTCACAGCGGCCAGAATACGGAACGCACCTAAGCGCCCATCGACGCGTGAATGGATGAAGAAACCATGGTACATTCGCACAATGGATTTTTTTTTGAAACAGAGTCTCGCTGTGTCACCCAGGCTGGAGTGCCGTGGCGTCAGCCTAGCTCACAGCAACCTCAAACTCCTGGGCTCAAGCGATCCTCCCGCCTCAGCCTCCCGAGTAACTGGGACTACAGGTGTTCACCACCATGCCTGGCTCATTTTTCTATTTTTTAGTAGAGATGGGATCTCGCGCTTGTGCAGGCTGGTCTCAAACTCCTGAGCTTAGGCAATCCTCCCGCCTCACTCGGCCTCCCAGACTGCTAGGATTACAGATGTGAGCCATTGCACCGGGCCCACGGTGGAATATTATATGGCCACAAAAAAGAATGAAATCCCACCATTTGCAACAACATGGATGGAACTGGAGAACATTGTTATCTTAAGTAAAATAAGCCCAGCACAGAAAGACAAACCTCACATGTTCTCACTTGTATGTGGGAGCTAAATATTAAAAATAGTCGATCTCATGGACACAGAGAGTAGAATGACGGTTACCAGAGGTAGGAAGGGATGTGAGGAGAGGGGGTGAAGTGGGGATGGTCAGTGGGTGCAACAATATAGTAGTTAGCTAGTTAGATGGAACGCACACTATCCGATAGCACAGCAAAGTGAGTACAGTCAACGATAAGTCAGGGGATACTCGAAAACAACTACAGAGGGGAACTGGAATGCTCCCAACACAAAGAAATGATAAACGATCGAGGCGATGGATACCAAATTACCCTGATTGGATTCTTGCACATGGTACGTCTGTATCAAAACACCACGTGTACCTGTAAGGACATACAACTATTATGTACCCATAATAATTAAAAATAAAAAAATGTAAAAGAAACATTAAAAGAATATTGATACAGAACATGGTCAGTATATGCTATTTATATATTAGCATAAGTATTCGTAAATAATGTCGACAAATATCCAAGAAGCATAGATCAACTGTAACTTCTCCCACACGGCCCTGAACCGAGCCCCCAGACAGCAGCTGTGGCCTCTCCTGGACCCCCGACGCCACGCCAGCCCATCTCATCCTTCCCAGAAGGATAAGAACGATTAATGGCTAATCACAAAAATATGCTTGAGCTGTACTATGTTTTCCCACACTGGGCTTAGTGACTTCCATTCACTTTCCCATTTAATTCTCCCAGTGATCTGTGAAATTGGCACCATTAATATCCTGATTTTACAGGCAAGGAAACCAAAGCACAGAGAGGTTAAGTGACTTGCTCAAGAGTGCACAGCTCATAACTGGGAGAGCCAGAAAATGGGACCCCAGGCCATCCCACCAGTGGAGGGGAGAGAGCACCCCGGCCCCCTGGGCTGACTTATCGGAATACACAGTCGTTCAAGTTCTGAGAACCAGCTCCGGACAATGTCCTGGAACCCGGCTGTTCCAGGGTCTCCAGGTGGCCTGGTTTGCACTCACCCCAGGGCTTTTGCACCTGCAGGGTCTTCCCTCAGCCAGGAAGTTTCTCTCCCCAGACATTCCGCTTCTCCTCACTCAGCCTCAGCTCCAACAACATCTCAGAGGACTAAGAGATCACATTCCTTCATTTGAAATTCTCCATAGATCACGTCACTCTCTGAAATCGTGTCTTTGATTTGTTAAGTGACTTATTAACTGTCTCCTTCTTCCAGGAGAATCTCAGCCCCACGACGTCAGGCAGCCTGCCCGCGCCCCCAAGCTCGGACCCGGCCCCGGCCCATCCCCATTCTGTGCCCCTGGACGTTTCCCCCGCCCTTCCTTCTCTCACTATCCTGCTGCCAGAAGAGAAAACAACACATACTTGTGAAATGAAATCATGAACACGACAAAAGTGAAATCTGGAGCAGACTTTTTTTTAAATTGGCAACCAACAGATGAGAATCGTGGAAATTGTCCTCTGAGAAAACAAATGCTGTTTTTGCTCAAATTCTTATCCTTCTCTGGTTCCAGGAGAAATTCCCTGCGCCATATTGGGCTGGCCACGGAAGGTGTCCTGGACCCAACAGCGAGGTGGGGTGCAACAACTGGGTCCCCAAGATACTTTCCTATGACACAGTCTCTCCCCGCATTGGACAGGGCTGTGCCACCCAGCAGAGGTGGCAGCAGTGACTGAGTGTGGCTTCCGGAGAAGGGAGTAAAAGACCTTACGCTTCCGCCTCACTCTCTCTTGGGTCCCCCGCTCTGGGGAAGCCGGTGGCCACGTCGAGAGGACATTCAAGCCACGTGGGGAGGAACTGAGGCCTCTGCCAACGGCCCGTGCCTGCTCACCAGCCAGGCATGTGGGCCAATCGGGAGTGGATTTTAGATCTGGTCAGGCTTTTAGATGGCCGTAGCGCTGGCCAATGTCTTAACCACAGCCTTAGAGAGACCCTGAGCCAGAACCAGCCGAGCCGCTTCTAAATCCCTGACCCACAGACACTGCGATGCTGCACGCGGATTGCGGTCCCGCCGCCGAGCTCCGAGGTGGCTTGTTACGCAGCCGCAGGCAGCCGATACACCGCCTGTCTCGGTCACCCCCGCACAGCAATCGGAGTAAGAGGCAAGTCCTGTCGCTGGCCTACAGCGTGACCTTACGGGACCGGCTCCTCGCTCTCTCCCTTCTCTTGCCTCCGGCTCTCTCGCCCTCGCAGGGTGGCTGTTGGTGCCGCACACACGGCTGTCGCTGTGAACAGGCGTGCTCAGGCGTGCCCCTGGGGGACACAGCCTCCCCTCGAGTCCCCTCAACCCCGCTCAGGACATTCTGCTCAAATGCTCCCTCCTCGGGGAGCCCTCCATCCATCCCGTCCCACCTCTCGCCCTGCTTCGCTCCTCTTCCTGGTGCCCGACGCGGCACACGCACCGGTGTTTGTTGATCGAATGTTGTGGATTAAGCCTGCCCCAGATTCCCTGCTGTTCAGGAGGTGCTGTCCGTCCCCCATGTTTCCTGACTCTGGCCCAGCTCTGCGACTTGTTTTGGCCAAGAGAACGTGGCGGCAGCGACGCTCCGAGACGTCCGAGGCCTCCCTCGAAGCCCTGCAGCTGTGCTCTCCACGCGGGGCCTGAGCCCGCCGGCCACGAGGAGGCCTGGCCCAGCGCGGGCGCCTGCGGCAGGTCCCTGCCCGCCCGATGCCAGCGGCGAGTGCCTCTTCCTCCATGTGTGACACCAAAATGTCACCGGGGGTTGCCAGATGTCCCTGTGGGCAAAGTCACCCTGTCTGGGAACCCCTGGCTTAGCCACACGCACACACAGTGTTTCGTTTTCATTGCTCTTCCTTTCACTCTTGTCTTCCACGTAAGGTAGGTGACAACCCGCTTTCCACGGACACCCGTGACAGCGATAGTTCGATGTTTAAAGTGCGTGTACGGAACAGTGGCCGACGGCACGTCACGGCCCTGTGGTAGCACAGACGGCCCAGGACAGAGGGGCGTGGAGGCGGAGGGGACAGAGACAAAGCGCTGGAGAGGGACCACCAGGCATTCTCGATGCCGGCGTCTTTGGACTTTTGGTTTCTGCTGCTGCTGTCGTGTGTTGTTAAAATATATTCTGTTCTTCTGAAAGGACACCTGGAGGCTTTGCGTGGGGTCTAGGGTTCTCCGACCACAGAGAGCTGAGCCACGTGCCTGATTTTGGGGAACCCAGTGTGTGTGCAGGGACCGCTGTGGTGGGCGGATCCATGTGCTGTGGGGCAAGCTGAGGGTGACCGGGGACGTCTCCGACCACCCTCCCGCCCTTTCGTCACATGGGAGCGCCGCTCTGAATGCAACGATGGGGTGTCGGCTGCCGGTTTCGAGTGTGACGAATTCCACGTAGCTCACGGGCACCGGCAGCGGCGCCATGGCCCACGGCTCGCGGCAGCTGCCGAGGATCAAGGCGGCCAGCCCCGTTCCCGGTCGCCCTCCGTGCAGGGCCGAGGGCCGGCCAGAAGCAGCTCGACGGGCCGCAGGGCCAGCCCAGCTGCTGAGGGGGATTAGCCGTAAGGAAAGCGGATCCCATGACAAATGGTTGCGGTATGTCCGCCCCCGGGAACCGCGGCCTTCACGGTTTGCACTGCAGAGCTTGTTTGCTCCAGAAGATGAACATTTTTGTTTTCTGAGTCCCCGGAGAATCTCAGTGCAGACAACTGTGCACGTCCCCAACAGAACGGAATGCGAAATACCAATTATGCGCGGGCTGCGTGCACGACAAACAGCTGCTGGCCTGAGAAGCGCTGTGCGAAGCTTCCTTTTGGCAGTTTGTTCGGAACCCGGGCTGATGATCCCCGGGATGTTATTACACATTCATCGCTTGTAATTGCTTTGCGGAAAACTGCGTGCAGAAGGGAAATATCTGCGGACGCTGCTCCCCGAGGAGGGACGTACAGCTGCAGGAACCGAAGACGTAATCACGGCCTCCATCAATATTTCATTTTCTTCCCGGGAAGCTGATAAGCATTCGCGGCCCTGGGTGTGGCGGGAATTAAGCAACATTTGCCTCTTTCTGATTTTTTTTCCCACAGGGCAGTGAGGATTTGAAACAGGGGAATGACATGGGCACGTCTGCGGTTTGGAAAGATTACTCTGGCTTTGAGCGTGAGAAGCGCTGGGAGGGAAACACTGTCCCTGGAAAGGCTGAGGAGAGACAGAGGCAGGCAAACAGCACAGAGCACCCTTGTCTTCATTGCTTCAACAACTGCCCACTCGCGCCCCAACCTGCGGTGTCTGCACCCACATCACACCGCCGGCATCCTTCCTAGAGCAAACCCCAGACACGATCCCATGGCGTCCATAAATATTTCAGCGTCTATTTCTCAATGATAAAGACTCCTGCAGGGAGCTGACTTTTGAAGCCAAGCAGAGCCTGCCCTGGGAAGGTCGCCTCCAGATACTGTCTACTGCAGGGAGAAGAGCAGTTGCTTTCAGCCTTTTTATCCACATAACTAAAGCCATAGATGTGCTAGCGAAATTCTCCCGTTGCTTGGGAATTATGTTAATGCATTAGATATGCTACGATCTGGCCCCACAAGCATTTGCTGAGCATTAACTCTTTGCTGGGAGCTGTGCTGGGCATTTGGAACTCAGGGAAATCAGGACACAGTCCTTGCCCCTGAGACACTCACAGTGTCAGGGAAGGCACAGACTAATGAACGAGTAATGCAGCGAGTGTGATGTGCGGCACGGAATTGCAAAGTGTACCACGCACTGCATGCTCCAAACTGTGCAATAAGAGTAGTGAAGTGGGAGGCAACTACGGCAGCAGGAATAGCTGGGATTTATTGAGAACTTACTGTGTTGACTACCCAAAATACAAAGCAACATGTTAGAAAACACTGTCATTGGCTGGGTGTGGCGCCTCACACCTGTAATCCCAGCATTTTGGGAGGCTGAGGTGGGAGGATGGCTTTAGGCTAGGAGTTCAAGACCAGCCTGGGCAACATAGCGAGACCCCATCTCTACAAAAAATTAAAAAATTAGCTGGGCTAATTTTCAGCCCAACTTGTGATCCCAGCTACTCAGGAGGCTGAGGCAGGAGGATCCCTTGAGCCCAGGAGTTGGAGGCTGCAGTGAGCTACGATTGCAACACTGCACTCCAGCCTGGGCAGCAGCAAGACCTCCTGTCAAAAAGGAAAAAAAAAAAATAGAAGAAATTGTCACTGCTTGAAAATTAGAGAAGAGCTGGTGAGAACTAGGACCTAGAGACACACTTTGGAGATCAAAGACTAGCTTTTATACGTTTTAGTAGCTCGACAATGGTGACTTCAGAATACTGCCCATGTGGTTCTGAATCCAAGAAAACTGTCCCTTCCTTAGTGGGACAGCAGCAAAGAATTCCAGGGGAGCCGGCCGGGCCACTTCACTCAGCAGAAAGCCAGACTGAGGACCAGCAGGTGTCTCCACTGCTACTGGTCCTCATTTACAAATCTTAACTTTTACTTTCTGCTCAGTAAGTTCCTCCCTCCTGTCCCCTCTTTTCTATTCCTCCTTGAATTTTTTCCCACCTCCCACCACCCCTAGTCCAAACCACTATTGCCTCCTGCCTGGACCATTGCAGTAGCCACTCGCCTGGTTTCCCTTCTTGCACTACAGCTCTCCTATCCTCAGCTCTCCACTTAGAAGTCAGAGGAAGCAGATAAGGAAGAAAATAAGCCAGACATGGTGACAGGTGCCTGCAGTCCCAGCTACTCAGAAGGCTGAGGTGGGAGGATCACTTTAACCCGGGAGTCCAGCCTGGGCAGCATAGCAAGACCCAGTTTCTAAATTAAAAAAAATAAAATAAAATTTTGGAAAATACAAATTAAAAAATAGATGTATAATCATATTCTTCTTTCTTTTATTCTCCCCTGCCACGTATTTTTTTTAAAAAAGCCACAAATCTTTCATGGCTTCAGACCATGCACAGGACAATACTCCGCAGATGGGAATTTGCGGATGACGATTGCTCTGGGCAGAGCTACCAGAATTGTTTTGTTTTGGAGGTGTCGCATTTATCCCTCACAAGGGACATATATGTGATTGGAAGCACCTTCATTTCTGACGCCAGCTGAATGTTTGGGGGACCTCAAAGCTACTCCCAGGCCACTAACTCACTGGAAGGACTCACGGAGCTCAGAAAAGCCGTTTGCTTGTGGTTATGGTTTTACTGCCGTGAAAGGAGACAGATTAAAACCAGCCATTGGGAGAGCCGCCTGGGGCAGGGGCAGGAGAGACTAGGTGTCCCCTCCCACTGCAGTCACGTGGACAGTGCCAATGTCTCCCGGCAATGACGCGCAACAACACCATGGAGTGTCGCCAACCTGGGAAGCTCCCCTGAGCCTTGGTGTGCAGAGTTTTTATTGGTGGCAGGCTGTGTAGACACAGCTGCCCACCTGCACCACCAGCCTTGGTCTCCAGCCCCCCCAGAGGTCGAACTGATACTGCATGTCTTGAAATCCACCCCCGTAAATCACATTATTAGTGTAGACTACCTGGGTGGCCCAAGGCCCCCCTGGTGAGCAAAGATTCTCTTATCCAGCAAGATACTGCAAGGCTTAGGGGCTACCCCTCAGGGGCCAGCAGAGAGGGCTGAGCCCCAAACAGCTAAGGGAGGAAGGGTCGGCCGGTGCCTAAGGGTCAGTGTGGAACGTGCGGCCTCAGAGAGAGGAGGCGGCATCACCCCACACAGACGCACGGACGCTGGAGTATTTGGAGATCGTTACCATCACCCCTGACAGATGTTTTCAAATGTGAGCACAGGGGAGAAATCATAATTTTCTCTCTAGTTCTTAGTTGGGACGGACTCGTGTAACAAAAGACAGATTAATAAGAGAAAAAGGAACAGAAATTTACCACGTATACCTCACATATACACAGGAACTACCCGTGGAAAAAGAACAAATTTCCAAGAGGTGGCTTGGAGTTCAGGCTTAAATACCATCTTCCCCTGGAACGAGGGAAGAAGGGAGCGGGAAGGGCAGAGCGGACGGGGGGAGGTCAGTTACCCTGACCGCGGTTATCGTGTTCTCCACGGCAGAGCCTCGAGGGACCAGGGTCAGCCTTCTGTTCCTGCACAGAGCGAGAAACGCCCTCGGAGACGGAGATTTCCCCTATCGACACGCGCTTCCCTCCCAAACGCTAACTTCGCTCTGTTTTCAGAGCTTCTCTTGTGTCCACGGTTTCTCAAACTAATCAGCTCGAAACAGCCCTCCTGCCGAAGAGGCAAGCACGGGGACGGCACGCTCCGGTCTCGTGCGTGTAAGATGCTCGGGGCAGGAACGGGCTTCTCCTGTCTCCTGGTCGCTTCCTTCCACCCGGTGGTCCTCAAGCTCCTTCACCAACGAGGTATGTATGTCATCACAGTTTTCGCTGGTCCAGAGGTGGATGCAACACTGGCATGCATCTGGGGGTCATAATTAATAATAATAATACAGTTTAATTCAAAACAAAATACTACACAGCTAGGAACACAGAAGTGCTGTAAGTTTCGGTATGGCACGATATATTCCCAAATAGATTTTGTGGCAGAAAAAAAAACAAGATATAAAACAGTGGGTTTAATATGCCAAATTTTATATAAGGGGGGGATTTATAAACATATCTACTTGTGTGTCCACAGACCACCTCTGCATAAACGGAAAGCGTTGCTTGTGTCACTGACTGCCTCCCGGCTAGGGCACGAGGGGATCACAAAACGAGGAAGAGAGTGGGCGTGACATCTCTTCTTGTTGTAACTGTCGAGTGTATTACCTGTTCGGAAAATGAATAGAATTGGATTTAAAATAAAAATAACATTAAAAACAAAACAAAATGGAAGACCAGCTGGCCTTGTTCTTCTGAGAGCAAGAGCCAGAGCGAGTGAGGGGCGGGTGGGAGACCTATGCCAGGTGGCAGACGCAGTCGTTGACAGCAACTTTCCTGAGCTTAAGCCCCAGCTCCACAGTTACTAGCTGTGTGCCCTCAGGCAGGTTACTTGACCTCTCTGGGCTAGTAAAATTGCCTTGCATTTAATGGGTTCTTTACCTCTCCCAGGTGTGTCACGGGCTTGAAGGAGGAGACAGCCAGCCGGGGACTGGGAGAATCAGGGCCAAGTTCCCGCTGAGGCACCATCAAATCCGTCACCTCCAGAGCCTATTGTTTCCAACGTGGGTTATTCAAAAGGACAGGGGAAGAGGATGGGGGGATGGGGGGACGTAGATAAAAGGAGGGAAGGAGGAATCCTTGTCCAGTGCGTTTACAGAGTGGGAGAGGGAGGGAGCTCCTGGTAAGACACACATTCTAGGAAGATTATTTGGGTTTCGAGAATGGGTTGGTTGGCGTGATGTTCCCCAAATTCCTGTCCTTTCGGTACCACCTCTGTTCGGTTCCCTCCCCATATTAACCTGGTCACCTGTACTATTCTCTACTTAATGTATTTTATCTAAATCAACTTTCTGCTTCTTTTGATGGAAATAATCATATTAACAGTAGTTTTATGTTGACCCTTGGAAATTATCAGTGAGAAAGCAAACGCCCTTGTGAAGAAAGCTGCTGTTCCCTCCAGATGGGGGAAGCAGCCCATGCAAAGGCCCTGGGGTAGGAATGTGAACAGTGTGTTCAGGGAGTAACAAGACGGCCGGTGCCGTTGGGGTCAAGAAGGTGGGGAGGGGAGTGGCAGGAGGTGGCTCGGAACAGGGGCTTGGTGGGTTCATAGCCGGAGAATAGCACCGGCTGTACATTTATGCAGGGCCCTCTGGCTGCATCACAGTTGCAGTTGTTGAATTGAGTTTTCTGAGGCTGGGCTGTGTGCCCTCGGACAAGTAACATCACCTCTCTGGGCCTGGGTCACCTCCTTTGTAAATTAGGGATCATAAAAGTGCCCACCCCCTGTGGTTGTTGGGCCAGTTAGTGAATTGGCTAAAGTGCTTGCAAATAGGGCCTCGCCCAGAGTAGGTTGTTTAGAACGTGGGAATCATTTCTGTGACTACTTTTCTCAATATCATCTTGTCACCGATATCTGTGTCATTGGCTGTGCTCCGTGCTGGGCTCTGAGGATGCCGGGAAGGTGGTAACGTCCAGCGAGGGAGACTCCACATCACAGGACAGGGATGGCCAAACTCCCGGCCAGGGCGAGAACGTGAGGCCGGGCCACCACAGAGAAAGGGCCCGACCCCAGCGAGGAAGACGCACCAGCACCTCGCTGCCTCAGAAGAGCCCAGTGGTGGAGCGACTGAGGCTCAAGGGTCAGCCTCGCTGTGTTTAAGCCTGATTCTGCTCCATCCCAGCCACTGGACCTCAAATAACAAGTTATTTAGCTACCTTGTGCCTCGGTTTCCCCATCTGGAACAAAGGCGTGTCGACAGTGCTGACCACATAGAGCTGTTGTGAAGGTCAAATGAGATGATCCTTGTAAAACTGTCAACACGGGCAGCTGTTATTATTATTGTTATTGTTCATGAGCTCGGCTTTGAGGAGCAGGTGAGGATAAGGCAGACACAGGCGGCGGGGAAGGGATGTCAGAGACAGAGCTTGGCGTGTTCAGAAAACAGAAATGAGCCCAGGGGCGGGTGTATCAGTTTTCTAGGGCTGTCACAGAGAAGCACCACACACCAGGTGGCTTAGGCCTGCAGTCCCCCGGCCCCGGGCGTGGACCGGCACCAGTCGTGGCCTGTTAGGAACCAGGCAGCGCAGCAGGAGGGGGGTGAGCGAAGGGTCACCTGCGTTCACAGCCTCCCCACGGCTCCCAGCGCCACGCGAGCCCGCATCCTGGGGGGCAGTGGCGGCGTGAGGTTCTCACAGGAGCTGGAACCCGGCTGTGGACCGGGAGGGTCCAGGCTGCGGCTCCTCGTGAGGGTCTAAGGCCTGATGCTCCGGGGGTGCTGAGCGGTGACGCCGGCCGGGGAGCGGCCGCAGACACAGATTGTCACTAGCAGAGCGGTTTGACCGCCCAATAAATGTTTGAGTCACCCCCAAACCATCCCTCCCCCAACCCTGTCCTCCGGAAAATTGTCTTCCATGAAACCGGTCCCTGGCGCCAAAAAGGCTGGGGACCGCTCGCTCAGACCATAGAAATGTGTTTTTCTGCGTCCTGGAGGCTGGATGTCTGAGACCGGGGCGTGGGCAGGGCTGGCTCCCTGGAGGCCTCTGTCCTTGGCTTGCAGAGGCCGCCTCCCGCCGTGTCCTCACGGGTCGTCCCTCTGCGTTTCTCTGTCCTCGTCACCTCTCCCCACGAGGACCCACTCGCCTGGGAGGAGAGCCCGTCCCAGTGACCTCCCTCCACCTTCGCTCCCTGCCGAGAGGCCTGTTTCCAAACACGGTCACAGCAAGAGCTGCTGCGGGTGAGGAGTTCAACATACGAACTTTCTAGAGACCCGGCTCGGCCTGTGACAGCCCCGAGCCAAGGCGGTGGGCCGGGCGGCGGTGAGAGGGGGCTGCAGGCTTTGGTAGAGTCCAGATCTGCACAAGTATTTCAGGCCACGGCCAGCGGCGTGGATTGCACCCCGGGGACAGCAGGAGCCCCCGGCCACGGGCGAGTGGGACGGGGCTGTGGGCACACTGTGTCCAAGCAAGGTGGCCCGCGGGTGCTGGGCCGGGCTGGAGGCCGAGGGGCGACCAGGCAGACACGGACACTCCAGTGTCAGGAGGGTGGACGGGGGGCAAGAGGTTTGCAAGAGGTTTGAAAGAGGGGAGAGAGGTTTGCACCCACGTCGTGGAGCAAGGGAACCTGCTTCCACCTCCCCACGAGACGAGACACAGGGAAGAGGAGCCCATCCCCATCTCCCTCCTCTCCGCTCCCTTCTCCCTCCCCGCAAAAGGGACCGGGCCTAACGCCACAGCCCTTTTCTTTCTCAGGCTCTGCCTGTGCGTTTCTTGGCGTTTGCGGAATTTCAGCATAGCTCCGTGGCGCCCTCTGCTGGCCGATGGCCCCACCGCGCGATGACCGTCCCGCCCTGCGAGGTCCGGTCACTCCCGCTGCGGCCGTGGGGACCGAGACGTGCTCTGAGAGCAAATCGCACCCTGGATCTTGAAGACTTTGTTCAAAAAAAAAAACCCAGGCCGGGCGCGGTGGCTCACGCCTGTAATCCTAGCTCTCTGGGAGGCTGAGGCGGGCGGATTGTTTGAGCTCAGGAGTTCGAAACCAGCCTGAGCAAGAGCGAGACCCCGTCTCTATTAAAAATAGAAAGAAATTAATCGGACAACTAAAAATATACAGAAAAAATTAGCCGGGCATGGTGGTGCATGCCTGTAGTCCCAAGCTACTCGGGAGGCTGAGGCAGGAGGATCGCTTGAGCCCAGGAGTGTGAGGTTGCTGTGAGCTAGGCTGATGCCATGGCACTCATTCTAGCCAGGGCAACAAAGTGAGACTCTGTCTCAGAAAAAAAAAAAAGTGTATCTTAGAAGTAGTTAATATTTCTGTTTTCCTCAGAAAAATTTGCCTTTTGCCAAATTCTATTATACCTTATAGAAACAATGTTATAGGTATTACTATATTTTATTAAACAGATCATATTCTTTTGGTAAATTTTATTAAAATATAACATTTCCAGGAAAAAAAGGAAAGAAATCCTAAGTATAGAGCTTGGTGAACTTTCACACAGTGAAACCCAAATACATAATCAGCACCAACACCAAAAAGTAGAATATTACCAGCAGCCCCTTGAAGTTTCCTCAACCTTCTTCTAGTCAGCATCTCTCAAGAGGAAACACCTTCTTGACTTCTACTATAATCAATTAATAAAATAGTAAAATATTAAATTTGACATAATTCAGGAGAGATTTAGGGGATTTTTTTTTTTTTTTTTTTGAGACAGAGTCTCACTGTGTTGCTCTGGCTAGAGTGCCGTGGCGTCGTCCTAACTCACAGCAACCTCAAACTCCTGGGCTCAAGCAGTCCTTCTGCCTCAGCCTCCCAAGTAGCTGAGACTACAGGCATGCGCCACCATGCCCAGCTAATTTTTTCTATATATATTTTTAGTTGTCCGATTAATTTCTTTCTAATTTTAGTAGAGACGGGGTCTCACTCTTGCTCAGGCTGGTTTCGAAATCCTGAGCTCAAACAATCCGCCCTCCTCGGCCTCCCAGAGAGCTAGGATTACAGGCGTGAGCCACCGCGCCCGGCCAGGGGATATTTTTAATATAAAACAATTAAGTTATGAATAGCCTCACAAAAAAGGAATGTGAACAAAAAACTGACATACAAGGCCAGTCGAACTTGAAAAGGAGAAAAAACACATATTTCTATTTATTCTCACTGGGAAGAATATGATGTCAAATGACCAAATTGCTTTTGAAAAAGTGGTTCATAGGTTAGGTTATAATAAGTGCAGTTTCATTTTTACAATGCCACTTATTTCCTTGGGGTAGTGAAAATCAAGGACAATTTTTAGCAAAACTAATAATGCTTAAGGAACAAATCCTTACTGTTCAAGCTGTTAGGGGATGCAGATGGCATGGTGCAGATAAACACAATTTTAACCTTGCATTTTTCAAGGTTTTATCAGCCATTATACTCATCTAAGCTTTGGGGGAGTTCATCCTCTGGGAGCATAATAGCAAAAATTTGCCTCCCTAATATTCTGGTCCATCTAATAGAGGAATTAGAACCACCATTAGTCTGGAAAGAGCTTTGTTGAGTGAGTCATTTAATGCCTAAAAGCTGATAAAGCCTTTCACCCAGATGGATGATGGGTATACATGTTGGCTGGCTTTCTAGAGTATGACTGATTAATCTGAAACATTTACTGGGTGTTTTTCTTTCTATTTTAAATCTCAGCATGGATGAGTGTCTGATCTTAGTGATTCGGGCCACATATGGAGAATGGGCAGGCACAGGGCATGTTTCTCTGTGATGCTCATTCAGCGTCTAACTATATTGAAGCAGCACTGGGCCCCTTCCCTGAAACTACCTTTAATTAGTTTAAAATATTTTAGCTAAATAGGTTGATTAACTTTAACTTATAACACTGAGATATTTATCCCTGACATTGCTCCTGCTGCTAAGAGACAATTTGGACATCAGTTCAGCTGCCTTTGATCTGAATGAGATATTCTAACACTGGAAGTCCTAGGGACAGGACTTTCGATGGGGATGGGGGTGCAAACTCACACAAAGACATGTCTCACCCAACCTGTACATACTGAAATTACAGTTTTACAATTTGGAAACTTGAGACTGGCTGCTGCCTTATTCCTTTTACACTCAGCATTTACCTGGTCACGCCTGAATTCCCTATATCAATGCTTTTTTATTATTTTGTACTTTTGTGCCTTTTCCCCTAGATTATAATTTTCCTCGACAGTGGAGGCTCATTTTCGGGATTGCTGGAATGTAAAAGAGAGCATGTGTAAAATAACTTACAGTGGGTGTTAACATTATTTTCTCCATTGTATTAAATTTACAAAATATAAGTATTTATTGATCACCCTCTGGATCAACAAAGTCCTTTTGTTTTTTCTTTTCTGGGACTTCTAATATTTGTTGTCTAGAATTTTTCCTGTGATTCATCAAGTCAGAGAGAGCCCTAGGCAAAATTATCATACTGATAGCACTAACGTTTTATGTGTAAAGCCTTGATCTAGATGGTGTGAATTTGGACACATTTTCTCTGATAACCTTGTTCTCCAAAAAAATATTTTCCCTTGATTTCTCAGCCATGGACATATAATCAACAATTTCTTATATATCCCATAACATTATGGGAGGCCTTATAGGAGGGTGTTCAAAAGTAAATGATCTGAAGATGGACTGGCTGAATTTGCACCCCAGTACTAAGTGGGTTTACTCCTTGAACAGTAATATCCTTATCCACAAATGAATAGTATGATGACTATTATTAAATGATAGGCATATAATGAAAATTAAATGAATGAATTAATATATATATTTTGTTTAGAATTGTGCTTGACATATAATTAGCCCTAGAAAGGGAGGGGCTCTGTCAGTAAAGAGATGGCAAGCAAGTCGCACACATTGCCACTCATTCTCCTTGGAATCCGACAGTCACAAAATCGCATTTTGCTACTACAGAATCTGGGAAATGAAGCTGTCATCTGGGTAACTACATCCCAGGCTTAAGTTCAGGTGAGATAATGATGAAAAGAATCTATTATTTTTTTAAAAAAGAAAGAAAGGAATAAAGAAAAAAGAGGAAGATAGGTAGGTAGAGATACTAAATAACACTTCTCCAACACAAATATCTAGATTTACTTTAATGAGATTAAAACATGTATTTGCTATTAAGATTTAAAACATATTCTGTCCTAGGTGTTACATGTGTGATAACTCCTTTCCTAGTAAGCTTCACATGCTTTAGGGAAAGCCATCTTAGTACTCCTTCCCTTGTCAAGGTTTTGACCCAGGATTAGATCCCTTTTTGACCTCTGTGAAACTACAGGTATGGCACTTAATCGTGGTGTACTTTAGTTTCCACTTTCACAGGGAGAAGGGGTTGGATCAGATTATTGCTGTGGCACATTTTAAGTTTAAAGTTATGTCATTCTAAGCTTTGTTTCTTTGTAAATACACAGTTGAAGATAGTATGACACTAATTTAAAATTCAGTTAAAGCTTTGGATATTTCCAGATATCCAGTTATTTATTGACACATATTACAAATAAACATAACTATTTTATTTTTTCTATTTTATCTGGTGAGAACAAATGTCACAGTTATATGTGAGAGCCTATATTCATATCAACTATATTTTGAAACTGTTCTATTGGTAATTTCATTGAAAATGAAGATCAAACTGTGAGCTCTAAGAAAGAAAAAGTGTGTTCTTTCAAGGTGGAGTGATAATAATAATTCTTATTACTATTTCATACTTTATTTTTGGCCTCATACTCTATAAGAAATCATATATATGGATACCTCAAACATCGTTTTTTAGTTTTCTCTTTTTTTATATTTCTTTTATTTTTCTGCTGGGTTAGCCTCATACTGATCTACAATATATTTCTGTTCAGAGAGTTGTAATATATTCATGAATTATGGCATATGTTTTATTAATAGTTTTCAATGAATTTTAATTTCAGATGGAATTTAACATATAAGCAAATCACCATAAGTAGGTCTACCTACCTATAGATATATATCTCATTATATTTTAAAATAAGGTATCAAATTACATTCATTTTCACAAAAATGCTTATTTATGAAAAAAATCTCAAGGAATATTTGCCATTTTAACAGAAATATAACTTATAATTCTGGGTTGCTTTAGTATCTTTGTGGAATGTGTTGAATTTTCATAATTATATAGTGTATAAGTATTAATAAAATATATTTCATTTTTCAAAAGCACATTGAGTATGTGCTGTCAATTTTTTTTATGTGAGGCATCAAATCATAAAATTTTAGTTATCATCTTATCATAATATTCATCTTAGAGAAAATGGGTAGTCAACGCTCAATTTAACATGGCTTAACATCTGATCTCTCATAAGACTATTATGGCATACTTCTAATTCTTTCTAAATCTTATATTTATTTTTAAAAATTTATTTACTAATAGCTCTAGAGAACATGGCCCTACTTTAGCAAAATGTCATGACTGAAAGAATATCACGAATTAAATGAATATTGCATGTGTGTTGTTTTTCATTTCTACCATCTACCTTTAGCACACAAAATCATTAAAACTTCATTTACATTTCCCAATTCAAATGCAAACTGTATGCTGGACATATGGTGTGATAGCAAATTTGGCAGTCAGTACAAAGATGAAGTGTTATGGATTTTAACTTAAATGCCTGGAATTTATGAGGAAGGTCAGATTATATTTTGTCTCAAGACAAGTGAATAGTTCTGATAGTTCTGATTAGTAAAACCCAATCAGAGATGCTTCTAGAGAAGGAAAAAAAGAGTTACGTAAATATCTTCTTTTTCTTTCCTCTTCATAAATTAGAAACTATCTCTTTATATTTAAAATGTAAATAGTTGTACATTTTTATTGCCATTCTTGATTTTAAAACCACTTTTCCAAGCTAAAGGAGATTTTACAAACTTTTGTGAGGAAAAGCTATTTCCTATATTGACAAATTGAAGGGTGGTAGAAATTTGTAGTTATTTGGAATAAATTAGCCTTATAGTAAATAATGACCAAATACACTCTCTTACATATTAAATAATGTTGTGATTCTTTTAAACTGGAGAATTAGTGAAACAGAGTCAGACTGAATATTTACTAAATAATCTTGTATAATTTTTTCCATTTCATGTAAGATATTAATCATAGTCCTTTAATCTATTTTAAAACTCTGTCTAAAAATTTAACATAATCCTATGAAATATAATTTAAAAGTCATATGAATATTTAATTGATTTCAAGGCTTATTAATTTAGCAACTGTAGTATTAAGAGGTAGGCAGTTTTAAAGACACACTCCCTCAGGATCTAGAACAAGAGAACTTTTTGTGTCATCTAATCCCTTTGGGCCATATCTTTCTATGGTCTGTGATGATATGAAGATCCGAGACAATTGTGTATCTGGAAAAATCTTCTATTCTTAATTAATTTTCAGTCCAAATAAATGAGCTGGTTAAACAAGATTTCATACACTTTCAATTTTTTAGACAGTTTAGAAGTGAGCACACAGGTGATTTCCATCTGTATCTGACAGAAGAGATTTGTTGTAATCGGGCCCCCAAACTTTACTTTTTTCCTAGCACATTGCTGCCCACCTCATTCCTTACAATTCTTTTACTGAATTGCCACCCATTATGGGTTGAATTGTTTCATTCCAAAATTCCTATGTTTAAGTTCTAACCCTGAGTAAGCCAGAGTGTGGACTTGGAAGTAGTTGCATATGCAATTAGTTAGGATGAGGTCACTAGGTTGGGCCCTAATTCAATGTGACCGATGTCCTCATAAAAGGAGAAAACAGGACACAGAGACAGACAGGTATGGAGGGAAGATGATATAAAGAGGTATAGGGAGGAGATGGCCCTCTACAGGCCAAGGAGAGAGGCCTGGAAAAGAACCTTCCCTTACTACCCTCAAAAGAAACCAACCCAGCTGACACCTTGATCTTGTACTTCTTCTAGCATCCAGAACTATGAGATAATAAATCTCTATTTTTAAACCAACCAATCCGTGGTACTTTATTATAGCAGCCCTTGAAAGCTAATATAACACCTACGTTTATGTAACCTTCAGATCAAGCAAGCTCAATTAACTGTTTAAATTATTTCTACCATTGAGTATGTTTATTTTCCTCAGTGAAACCTAATCAGCATCAACTCTATCCTTTATTTCTCCCTACTATGCTACTCCATTTGGCTTTTTCTCCATCACTCTTAAGCATAATTTCTTTCTTTATTTATTTTATTTATAATTATTATGGGTATATATAGATATATACAGCTGTATATATCTTTATAGAGTACATGTGAGATTTTGATGATTACAATGTTAATTAATAAAATCAGTGTAATTGCAGTAGCCATCACCTCAGGCATTTATCAATTCTTTGTGATAGGAACATTTCAATTCTGCTCTTTTAACTATCTTAAAATGTACCATAACTTATTGTTGATCATAGTCACTTTGTTGTGCTATCAAATATTGTTCATTCTATCTAATTATCTAACTATATTTTTGCACTGATTAACTATCCTCATTTTATCCCCCCTCCCCACTACCCTTCCCAGCCTCTGGTAATCATCTTTCTACTCTCTGTCTCCATGAAATCAATTGTTTTAATAATAATTTATTTTACTATTTTTTTTTTATTTCAGAATGTTACAGAGGTACAAACACTTTGGTTACATATATTGCCTTTGCACCGCCTGAGTCAGAGTTACAAGCGTGTCCATCCCCCAGACAGGACACACCATACCCCTTAGATGTGAATTTACACACCCCACCTGCCTGACACACGATGAATGTTACTTCCATATGCGCACATAAGTGTTGATTAATTAGTACAAATTTGATGGTGAGTAGATGTGGTGCTTGTTTTTCCATTTCTGTGATACTTCCCTTAGAAGAATGGGCTCTAGCTCCATCCAGGATAATACAAGAGGTAGTTGATCATTTTTTTTATGGCTGAGTAGTACTCCATGGCATACATATACCACATTTTATTAATCCACTCATGTATTGATGGGCACTTGGGTTGTTTCCACATCTTTGCAATTGTGAATTGTGGTCCTATAAATATTTGATTGTAGATGTCTTTTTTATAGAATGTCTTTTTTTCCTTTGGGTAAATACACAGTAGTGGAATTCCTAGATCAATTGGTAGTTCTGCTTTTAGTTCTTTGAGATATCTCCATATTACTTTCCATAGAAGTTGTACTAATTTGCAGTCCCACCAGCAGTATATGAGTGTTCCTGTCTCTCCACATCCATGACAATATTTGTTGTTCTGGGACGTTTAATAAAAGACATTTTCACTGGAGGTAAGTAATATCTCATTGTGGCTTTGATTTTCATTTTCCTGATGATTAGAGATGTTGAGCACCTTTTCATATATTTATTGACCATTAGTCTGTCTTCTTTTGAAAAATTTCTGTTCATATTCTTTGCCCACTTTTTAATGGGTTTGTTTGATTTTTTCTTTTGATTTTCCTGAGTTTTAATATAGATTCTAGTTCTCAGCCCTTTATCAGATGTGTAGCATGCAAATATTTTATCCCATTCTGTAGGTTGTCTATTCCCTCTAATGGTAGTCTTCTTGGCTATGCAGAAGCTTTTCAATTTGATCAGGTCCCAATTATTACATTTTAATATTTAGTTTCCACGTATGAGTGAGAACATGCAAGATTTGTCTTTCTGTGCTTGGCTGATTTCACTTAACATGTTCTCCAGTTCCATCCATGTTGTAAAATGGCAGGATTTCATTTTTTATGGCTATATAATATTCCATTGTGTATATGTACCACAATTTCTTTATCCATTCATCCATTGATGGACACTTAGGTTGATTCCATACCTTGGCTCTAATGAATAGTGCTGCAATAAGTGTAGGAGTGAAGATATCTTTTTGATATACTGAATTCCCTCCTTTGGATATATACCCAGCAGTGGTATTTCTGGGTCATATTGTAAGTTCTATTTTTAGTTTTTTTGAGGAACCAACTACTGTTCTCTGTAGTAGTTGCAATAATTTACATTCCCACCAAAAGTGTATGAGTGTTCTTCTTTCTGCACACCCTCACCAGCAATCTGTCTTTCGAATAAAAGCCATTTTAAGTAGGATGAGATGGTATGTCATTATAGTTTTGATTTGTATTTCCCATATGATTAATTATGTTGAGCATTTTTTTCCTATACCTGTTGGCCATGTGTACATCTTGTTTTGAGAAACATCCATTCAAATCTTTTTTCCATTTTAAATTAGATTATTTGATTTTTTTTTTTTTGTATTGAATTGTTGGAGTACCTTCTATAGTCTAGTTGTTAATCCCTTCTCAGATGAGTAGTTTGCAAATATTTTCTCTCATTTTGTGGGATGTCTCTTCACTTTGTTGATTGTTTCCTTTGCTGTGCAGAAGCTTTTTAACTTGATGTGATCTCATTTTTCCAATTTTGCTTTGGTTGCTTGTGCTCTGTGTGTATTACTCAAGAAATCATTGCCCAGACCAATGTCTCGATTATTTGCTTTCTTACTGTTGAGTTGTTTGATTTCCTTATATATTTTAGATATTAGCCCTTTAGCAGTTATATGGTTTGCAAATATTTTCTCCCATTCTGTAGGTCGTCTCTTTATTCTTTTGATTGTTTCCTTAGCTGTGCAACAGTTTTTAGTCTGATGTAATCCCTTTTGTATATTTTTTGCTCCCATTGCCAAGTCACTTTTATTGGAGAGAGGTCAAAGAGTTTGTATCAAGTAAGTTCCCATAAAATTGCCATGTAATTTATTTGGCTCAGTATCATCATAGGAAAGCCCTGGTGAATATACTTACACATGACAGATAACTGTTCCAAAGAAATTGGAGTATTTACATATGTATAAATACATATATTTATATATACATGGAGTATTTATATATATATATGGGGTATTTATATATTTATATATGTCCAATCCCATCAACCTTTGGAAAGGGATGTCCCTGATGGATGAAATTTTCAGACACTATCGCTCTCCTTACATCCACACAAATTGAGCTTTTGCAACCTGAGGACAATATTCTAAGAAAGAGTTGCAGGAAGTGACATCACATTGAAAGTTGGCATACATTAAAAAGGTAAAGAAAATCTATTGTATTTGATGTGAAAACTGACAGAAATGACTTTTTTCTTCAATTTATTTGTGTTCAAATTTCTTTTAATAATTTTTATTAGGCTGTGTAGAGTTCATATATTTAATACATTTTTTTGGCTTGGCCATTCTTTTGTATGAGACAATTTTTGATCGATTTAAAATGATATACCATTTTCAAATCTTGTCTATTTCTTGATAGTATATGTATATATAATTGATTTTTATATGCTTATCTTTTCTTTATCACATTTGAGAAATTCAATTATTAATTCAGACAGATTACTCATGTATTTTTTTGGACTCATTGATAACTTATATGCTTCATAAAATAAAGTTGTGAGAGGAAAAAGATTCAAGGTAACTGTAATAGGAAATTATCATGCTAAATTACTATGATTTTATAAATGTCTCCCTGCTTTCTCCCTCTATATGCTCATTATTTTATATTTTTTCTTAGATAGTCAGAGTGTTTATGCACAGACCCCATCTGCTCTTGCCACTTGGACATCTAACATTCATTTCATGCTTCAGACGTTCTGTGCCCCAACCTCATAGCATTAAAATCTAGCTCTTCAAGGGTGTAGTATCTAAGATAATAACTCACAAGTATTCATAGATTACCCTTTTATAAATTTCCTGTAAAGTCTCTATCTTAATTTTAGGGATTGATTCAAATGGTGGAAATTTCTATTTCTGTGCAGGATTTGGAGGGAGAAATTTGGTTGAAGGGACTTCTTTGAGATTTTTCCTGATTGTATCTCCTTAATCATCTGTTGTTCCTTTGCTCCCAGCAAGATAAGATTAAAACCTGTAGATCGTTGTCTAACAACTTGTATGTTATACCAAATAAAACATTTTTCTGACAGAAACATGGCATAGAAGTTGCTATCAGTCACTGTATTTGGGAGTTTTAAACATTTTTCACCGATGACAAAATTTTAGAAGAATATGGAAAAATATGAAACTGCATGAACTTACACATATAGAATTTGAAAAATAACTCTTTTCAGTTAGTGCCTGTGATTGAGCATTATGCAATACATAGCCATGTGAGGATGCATTAGATCCTCAGAATTTAGACAAAAATGCAAAAAAAATGTTGGCGAGGCCTAAGTCTACATCACTACAAATTATCTGATATCCTCACTGATTTTTAAACTTTTTCACTCTATCTTTAATATCTTAACTCTAATTTGACATTTCCTGATAAGAAAACTTACAAAGGCCGGGCGTGGTGGCTCACGCCTGTAATCCTAGCTCTCTGGGAGGCCGAGACGGGCGGATTGTTTGAGCTCAGGAGTTCGAGACCAGCCTGAGCAAGAGCGAGACCCCGTCTCTACTATAAATAGAAAGAAATTGCCCGGACAACTAAAAATATATAGAAAAAATTAGCCAGGCATGGTGGTGCGTGCCTGTAGTCCCAGCTACTCGGGAGGCTGAGGCAGGAGGATCCCTTGAGCCCAGGAGTTTGAGGTTCCTGTGAGCTAGGCTGATGCCACGGCACTCTAGCCCGGGCAACAGAGTGAGACTCTGTCTCAGAAAAAAAAAAAAAAGAAAACTTACAAAATGTAAATGGTTTACTAAGTTTCATTGCTCCTTAGACATGCTTTTACAATAAAACGAAAGATTGACTTTTTAAATAAATTATTTGAATCATTGTCAGTTGCAGGTAACATCTTTACATATTCAAAAAGAAATTGACTACAGTTTTATAAGTTTAATTTTAAGAATGCAAGAATAAAAATTTAAAATAAATAGTGCATTTAGTATGCAATTAATGTTTTTTATTAACGCTCAACAGAAAGAGTAAACCAAATATTTTAAAGTAATGTGCTATTTCATTATGTGCAACTGGAACTGCAGATTATTTTTTATAATTGTTTTTAAACTGTAATATGTAAATTAATTTCTTTTGGCATGAGAAATAAATTTTTCTGCTTGAAAAAAATGCCTTGTTTAGGAAGATAATTTATAATAATATTCCATGAGTATAGAAAAAAGCCAGTGTCTGGAAAAAGAGGGCACAACAAAGGAAAGTCTAATTTTTGTTGGAATAAAAAGGAGAATAGAGAGAAAAGGGAGAATAAAAGAAGACTAAAAAGATGAGGAGAGGATGAAGCTACTTTTTAGGATGATAAGAACTGGTAGTAAAACATTCACAGTGGCAGAAAGGATCAATTAGCTTTAATAGATAGTTACACATATTACTCAATGATTTGATTCACTAGTTTTTCTGTGATGTCATTGTTTTGCTAAACCTTCACTGAAGTCTTCTATACAGAGAGACCTTGTGTGGAATTGTGTATGTATGTATGTGGTTGTGCGTACGAAGCTTCATTTATCATTATCTTAACAGAAATAATGACCTCAGTTGACATAAAAGTGTTTGACTAACTCTTACACCAATTTACTTGGTTTGTTATGTTTTTATATTTATTATTTATTGACACTGAGTCTCTTAAACTATCAAAGCAAATTTGGACATGCAAGTAAATGAGACAACTTTTCAAATATTAAAATGAATTTGTCTATTCAAAGCAACTTCATCTGAATATTCTTTTAAGTGGTGTTCTAGACCCTTATAGATGTGATAAGTATAAATTTCATTATTATATTAGCAAGTTGTTTCTAGAGGCTATATGAAATTAACCTCAAGATCTTAGTCATTTATGCAGTAGAAACTGACTTCATGTTTGCACAAATTACTGAGTGCTTGGTGGTTGTTGTGGTGAATTGTTTCACACAATCATTCAGAACCCCAGGCTGATGGATGATCTACCATCCATAACATTTAACTGCAAAGTTGATGTCCATTCACTAGAAGCAGGAAGAACAAAATCATTAGTGAAAGTCTTTTATAAGCTAATCCTGAAAGAGTCATACATTACACTGCTCATTTTTTTTTTATTGGACACTGGTTTATGCTTTGATTTTTTAAAAATTTTCTTTCTTTTCTTTTTCTTTCTCTCTCCTTTTTTTTTAAAGACAGGGTCTCACTCTGTCATCCAGGCTGAAGTGCAGTGGCATCATCATAACTCACTGCAACCTCTAACTTTTGGCTTGATGTGAGGCTCCCTTCTTGGCCTCCCAAAGTGCTGGGGTTACAGGTGTGAGCTACTGTGCCTGGCCTTCATCTATTCATCTTTTATTGATTAAAACTCAGTCACAGCCTACAACTAACTGTGAGTAGGCTATAAAAGTCTAGTCGGCGTTCAGGAGAAAGAGAAAATAAGTATAGTGCAAATATAGCTTTTGTCAGCTGTGGTCTGCCTTGTGGTCTCCAAATAACTGCTTCATTTCCTTTCAAATGGGAAAAGACACCCCTTCCTTAAACAGACTGTCCAGTGTTCCAAAGGCTCAGTGCTATTTGTGGTAGGCAGAGAGCTAGGATAATTTTATTTAATATTCACATTATTAAGCCTTTTAAAAAATATGTAACCAAGACAACTCACCTAAGAAGATACACATATGGCACATGAGCATATGAAAAGATGCTCAACTTCATGTATCATTAGGGATTTTTAAATTAAAACAACACCTACACATGTATGAGAATGGCTAAAATCCAAAACATTGACAGCATCAAATCCTGGTGAGAATGTGGAGCAACAGAAACTCTCATTCGTTGCTGTTTGAAAAGCAAAATGGTTCAGCCACTTTGGCAGTTTCTTGCAAAGCTAAATAGAGGCTTACCATATGATCCGGTAATGTTACTTCTAGGTATTTACCTAAAAGAGTTGAAAGCTTATGTTCACATAAAAATTTGAATGTGAATATTTATACCAGCTTGCATCATAATTGCTAAAATTAGAAGCAGGGAAGTTGTCCTTCAATATGTGAATGCATAAAAAAACTGTGGTTCATTCATGTAATGGAATATTAGTCTATGATTTAAAAAATGAACTATCAAGCCATGAAAAGACATGAGGGAAACTTACATGCATATTGCTAAGTGAAACAAGCCAACCCGAAAGGGCTACATACTGAATGATTTCAACAATATAATATTCTGGAACAGACAAAAGAATAGAGGCAATAAAAAGATCATTGGTTTCTAGCAGTTCAGGGAGTGCAGGGTGTAATAAATAAGTGGAGCACAGGTCATATTCAGGGTGAGAAAAGTACTCTGTATGATATATTAATGGCAGATACACATGATATTATGCATTTGCCAAACCCCACAGAACAAAGCAGGAACCCTAATGTAAACTATGGGTGTTAATTAAAAGAAATGTATCAATATTGAATTCATCAACAATAACAAATATATCACACTAATGCAGGATGCTTAATAGAGGAAACTGTGTGATGAGAGACAGTAGATATAGGAAAACTCTTTTGTACTATTAATATATGTGCAATTTTTCTATAAAACTGTAATTGCTCTAAAAATAATAATAAATGTGTGGAATTTTAAAAATTCAAGGCCAACAGACTTTCTGACAATTTACTCACAGACATTTCAAAGCCTTCTTGAGAAGGAAGAGGTAATAACTAAGGTAGAATGTGGGAGACACACTACAGAGAATTCCTAGTGGAGTTTGAAGCAAGAAGACTTTCAGTTATGCCATACGGAAAGAAGTTTCTGGGAAATAAATCAAAACATGAAAAGCCCATTCCCAGGGGCTTCGACAGAAACTCCCCCATTCTTTCATAAATCTTCTAGTGTCCTAAGCAGCTACTGCAAAAATCTGTGGTGTTGAGGAATACTCAACAAAGTCCACACTTTAAATAAAACTTCCACCCTCAATCTCAAACCTTGCATTCTCTCAACTCTCTCTCATCTTTGACAAGAAAAAAATACAGAAAATACATACAATGAAAATGCATTTAGAAAAACCAAATCACCACCAAGAAAAATAAACATGCTTTGTATTGCCAAGCCAGGATTATTTCTATGGGAGTGAGAATTACTCGTCAACTTCATAGGAAATCAGCCTAGTATAAACAAGTGACATTGCTTATAGTCTTAGAAATTACTAGGAAATAGGACTATCAATTAAATAAATCCAGACCTTAACCCTCAATTATTTTCAGTGAAGATTCTAATCCAAGAATCTAGCTCTAGTTTTGGAGCAATTTGTATTAAAGTAATAGATAATTAACATATCAAATAAATATATAGTATACTATATAGTACATGAATGGAATTCTGTGTTTATAAAGTAAATGTCACAGTGGTTTAGGTACAACATCAGAGTGTATTTTATTCTACACAGGTAACTGTAATACATCTGAAGAACAGAAACACTGTCGAATTTATCCTGTCACTTCTATAGATCTATATAGAAGTGGGTATATAGTTCAGATCTATATACCAATCATTTGGTAAGCAAATGTTGAGGAAGCTCCAAGACCAATGAAAACATAAGACATGTAACATTTACAATATAAAATGCTCATCCATTCACGTTCTTCATCTAGTCTTCATTTGTTCTTGAATAATCTGAAAGATGTGCCTTTTATACAGATGTATACTAAGGAGATTCATTTATACAATGAATAAATCATGAAGGTAGAAGAAATAAAGTATAAAAATATAATTGATATGGGAGGCGGGATAGCATCAGTAAAATGGTGCTATATGGAAATGAGAGTATAGGATCAACTCACTCTTATTATGTCCTTACATTGTAAAATTAAATTGAATACATTAAACTTAAGCCATAAAACGGAATTAGATGATAATTTTTAAAATGTGAGATAAGTACAGAAATTTGGAGAAAATTTTTACTATTACATCTGTTTTTATTTCATTTATTACTATCAAATAAATGAAAATTTGAGCTTTTCTTGTCCATCAAAAGGTGGGGTTAAAATAGATCTAAGAAATTGAGACACTATAACTTAAGATGAAATAATATTATCAATGGAAAATTTTCAGTTCACACATTTCCCCCCAATCTTGTTACGTTTTATGTTTTCTAGAGTAAGCATTGATCTATTTGTGGGTCAGAATTTGGTATATAGTTGTCTGACATGTGCAGTCATAAAATATACATAATTCATAGATTTATGATGGATGGGATAAATATTGATACAGAGTATGTACTTGAAAGAAAAGTCAAGATATTTAAAATTGGAGAAATCAGTATTTCCAAAATGTTAGTAGTAGAGAAGAGATAGCAAATGAGGAGACTATGGTTACACATGCAAAATTTAGATCTAAAGAAAGAAAGAAAACAAATTCATCTTTAAGTTTGTTGTTGATATTATTGAGAACAATATGAAGAAAGATTTCACTTGATTTTCTCATGATAGACTTATTGAAAATTTTTAAAGAGCCTTGTATCTGGAGGTGAGTGGAGTATATCAGAGTATATCTATACTGTGATGTTACTTATCTTTTAACAAACATGCCAAAATTCAAATATTCAAATGACTGTTCCTTCTAAAAATGCATTCAAATGATGTTGCTATTTCCAGAGATGTACATTTTAAACTGCCTTCCAAACTCTTAGTCATTCTTTTGAACATCCTAAATGGTGACAAATAATCATATCTTAAGGGTAGATTTTAAATTAGGTAAAAACCAGATGCTGTTTTGAACACACAGAATGAGATGGTTATCAAATTGGATAGTACAATTCGTGGTCAAAAAATAAAGTCTGAATGCATAGTTATGAAACAGTTTTTCTTCATTTACTTTATAAATTGATTGCAAAAGCAGATATTAAAAAAAAGAATTTCCAAATATGGAAGCATAACTAGAATAGAACCCTTAGTCTCCCAAGGCAATCATTTTAAACTATGTCTTATTTGTTGCGTAAGTTCTGCTTTTAAATGAAAATGTTCTCTTCTAGAGCCAAAATAGATATCTTAAACATGCGAGAATGTAAATTTCATTTTTCTTTAAGTGAAGAATGAGTTCATTGTACATTTTCCTAAGGATTAGTTAGGTTTATCAAATTAAAAAACTAAAGGAATAAAAGAATGAGACATAACTATATAATGCTTTAAGTTAATCATACATTAACTCAATAAATAAATAATTATTAAGTGCGTAATTACTAGGCAATATCTTATGTGAATGGTATACATTTAAAAAGAAAAATGTGCTGCCAATATTTGTGACCTTAGTGGTGCTTACATTTCAGTGGTGAAAGGCCAAAAAAAAAAAAAAATGCACATTCTGTAAAAAAGAACAGAACAGGGTAAGAGAAATCAAGATGGGGATGGCAAGAGGCAGGTAAATCAGGTAAATTTTTTAAAGCAAGTAGCCAGTGTAGGCCTCATTGACAAGAAGACATGTGAGCAGAGACTTGGAGGAAGTGAATCCATGGAGATATCTTTTAGAAGCACATTCAAGGCAGAAACAGCCAATCTCAAATTGGCTCCTCTCACCTGCTCCTAGAGCTGCAGCATGTCTTTTATGTTAAGGAGCATAGCAAGAAGGCTGTTACTGCTGAAGATGAGTGCCTGATTCAGGGAATAATACAACATGAGGACAGTTATCTCCTGTCTTATTCGAAGGAGGAGTCTAAGTAAAGGATTGGTGGTACCTTTTAATTTCTTTTTTAAAAGGATTGCTTTGAATGCTGGTTTGAACATAGACTACAGGAGAACAAGATTAGAATCATTGAGATCATTTATCCCAGTGGAAGATAAGTGCTCAGATGAAGGCGGATAGCGGCGGAAGGAGTGAGAAGTACTTATAAAAATACAAATTTAGAAATGTTTGTCATATAGATGTAGTTGAAATCCATGATCTGGGTAAGATCAACAAGGGTAGGAGTGCAGATAAAAAAGAGGGCATAGGACTTAGCCCTGAGGCATTAAAGACCCAGGCCTGGGGTAGGAAAGAAGGGATGGCATCAACAGTGTAAGCTGAGAAGTAGTCATGAGTCAGGTAGGAGCTTATAAGGGAGAATTTGCTGTCCTCGAAAGGAAATAGAAAGGGTGCATCAAGTAGGAAAGATTAATTAACTCTGTCAAGGCCTGATGATGATTAATCCAGTTTTTCCAAGGCAGTGTTGGGGTATCTTCATGCCTTTGTATAAGTCATAATAGTGAATTATACACTACTTTTTACTCTCAAAAGACTCCATTTGGATGATAAATTATACAATAACTTTTTGATAGATCAAGTAAGATGAGGGTAAGAATTGACCGGTGGATTTAGCAATTTGAAAGCTATCTGTAACATTGATAAGAACAATTTAGTAGAATATTGGGGTAAATACCTGACTGGAATGGTTTTAAGAGAAATTATAGGTAGAGAAATTGGAAACAATAGGTACAAGTATAGATTATTTTTGAAAATAAAAGAAGTAATAATATGCCTATTATTTCATGGAGAATGAATAATTTACATTATAGGAGAGAAAAGGATAAATTACTAGAGAGATGACATTCAGATGGCCATCTGAATTTCGGGTTTAAGTCAACAATGTAAAGCGAAACCACTTGTGTGGTTTCTTTCAGCCATATTCATTTGCATAGGTACAGGAGCAGGTCAAGAGTTGTACTAAAGTTGGGTGTGGTTTTACCAGCTGAGAGAAGCCAAGTGATACAGAGACAAGAGTCTAGGGTATATGCAAGTGAATTATTACTATGACTGACTATAAAAATCAAAATTCAAGCTGGTGAAGGAGAGAAGAGAATTCAAAGGGAAGATGGACATTGCCAAATTAACTAGAGATTTCAGTAGAATGTAAAGATTGTTGGAACGAGATACAAAAGAGTTGGCTTGAAAGATGGAAACTAGTGCTCATTGAGATTCATGAAATTAGGATTTTGAAGGAGCAGTTATTGGTAATGAGAAGTTCCAGGGTATGAATTTGGTGAGGAATAGCTGAAGCAGGGTGCAGGGTAAGAAAAATGAAGGACTTGAGAAGTTAAGCTATGGAAAGGGTCATCTCTGGTTTATATTAATCACCAAGAAATAAGATAGAATGTCAGGAGCTTAAGTAATTGATAAATCAGAGTAGGTTCACAGATGTTAGCAACTATGTGGGAAAGTCAATAACATAAGATGTGGAGCTGAAGGTGTTTAGAGAGAAATAAAGGAAACTGTCTGAATAAAAAGTAAGCAGGACAGTCTTACAAAGTTTGAGGTGGGAAAAAAACTGCCAAGACTCATGAGGAAAGCAGAGAAAGTAGTTTTCTTAGGAAGAACCGGACTTTTTATTTAAGCAGGAAGTGAAGGGAAGGTGGGATTGAATTAGACAAAATGCACTGCTCTATATACACAATCACAAGGAAATATTTTTTAGAAGTATTTAGATAATCAGGAATTTCTTTCTTATGCCTTATAAGAAGAATTTAAAAATCAGTGTAAGATTCTTGAACAATTATCAACCACATACTGGCTTGAAGTCAATTTTGCATTTGAAGACTATTGTAAAACAATATAAAAATCTTAATTGTTAATTCATTTACTTGTGCCCTACCATGAATATTGAATTTTTCAGGCAATTTGTAAAATATTGATTCATTTTTTTTAAAGTAGAAGGCTATACATTGATTCGGTTTTAGAGACCACATTTTAAGATAAAATTTCACAAATGAGAGTACTTCAGAGCCAGAGAGACTAATTTGGTTAGTTATCTATACACTATATAAGAATGGTTGAAGAAACTTAATTTATTTAGAGGGCAAAGAAAAGATAAAGGCATCATAGTGCCTAAAAATATTTAAAGAATAACCACATATAATTGGACCTAACTTATTCCATATTTTTCAGGGAGACAAGGATAGGATCAATAATTGGGCATTACAAGGATAGTGTAATTATCTCATAATATTAGAAAAGAATTTATAACAATTACAGCTGTTCAGCAAAGGTAGGGGCTGCTTCAGAAGATATAAATGAAATCTTTATTATTTGAACATTTTACTCAAAGTTCATCTGCGAGGGATGTAAGAAAATAATTTCTGCATTTCACAAGCGTTTGAATAAATGATTCCTATAATGGTTTTGAAATATTCAGATGATTAGTGTCATTCATCCAATATACCTATACATTTATGTTTCCCTAGCCTCTTCTGGATATTTATTACTGAGAATATAGGTTTATAGATTATTCTTGAAGTAGTACAACATTTTTATATTTGTTGCCATCATTCAAAGGCATTTATTTGGGCAAATATGTTTAAATCCAGCATTATTTTCCCTAGGGAGTTTTGCCTTTGATAGTTATCTTGATAGCTTTGGTTTCTTTATTTTTGCAAATCAACTTTCTATGACAGAAAAAAATCAAATTTAAAAGTTATTGTTAAAATTTGTATCTAGGGCTACAGTTTGACTTTTTATCTGCTTTCATTTGTTGAACCTGTTATAGATATTAACTCCTACACTGATAGTTGGTTAGTTTAGGAACTTTATTCTGTGTCAAATCAAAGAACCAAATTTAATCTCAGATAGAACTAAATCATCATAGTGTATCAAATAGAGTTCAAAGCAAAAATGGAAGCAACAATGAAAAAATACACTGTAAAAGACATTTTGGATTTTGCTATAAGCCACAGACTTAAAATTCTTCTGTGACTTAAATTTTGTTAAAACAAACAAACAAAGATATTAAGGTCATGCCATAATGGAAGCTCTGAGAGATAACCAGTCTTTGCAGGGCAACAGAAATGCTGAAGCAGCCAAGGAGAGGCTCTCCCTGAGGAGACAAGACTCATGTATCAAGAGAAACATAGACCAATGGAACAGAACAGAGAACTGAGAAGTAAAACCGTCTACTACAACCAACAAATCTTTGACAAAGCAGACAGCCACATACACTGGAGAAAGGAAGCCCTACTCAATAAATGGAACCAGGAAGATGGATAGCCACATGAAGAAGAATGAAACAGGACCCATATCTCATGCCATATACAAAAATGAATTCAAGGTGGATTAAAGACTTAAATGTAAGGCATGTAACCATAAAAGTTCTAGGAGAAAACATACAAAAAACTCTTTTAGAAATCGGCCCAAGTAAAGAATTTATGACCGACACTCCAAAGGCAAATATAGAAATAAATAAATAAACAGGACTTAATTACATTAAAAAGCTTCTTCACAGCAAAGGAAATAATCAACAAAGCAAATAGACGACCTACAGAACAGGAGAAAACATTCACAAACTACACATCCAAAAAAGGACTAATTTCCAGAATCTACAAAGAACTCAGACAAAACAACAAGAAAAAAACAAATAATCCCACCAAAAAGTGGGAAAAATACATGAACAGATTTTTTTCAAAAAAAGATAGACAAATGGCCAAGAAACATGAAAAAATGTTCGATATCACTAATAATCAGGGAAATGCAAACTAAAACTACAATGAGATACCACCTTACCTCTATCACAATGGCCATTAATAAAAAGTCAAAAAACAATAGATGCTGGCATGGATACAGACAGAAAGGAACACATACACTGTTGGGAGGACTGTAAGTTAGTACAACCTCTATGGGGAACAGTATGGAGATTCCTCAAATAAATAAATGTAGACCTGCCATTCAATCCAGCAATCCCACTGCTGGACACCTACCCAAAGTCATTTTATTAAAAAGTCATTTTATCAAAAAGACATCTGCACTGAAATGTTTATTGAAGTACCATTCACAATTGCAAAGATGTGGAATCAACCTAAGTGCCCATCAATTCATGAGTGGATAAAGAAAATGTGTGTATATGTATATATACCATGGAGTACCACTCAGTTATAAAAAGGAATGAAATTTTGTTGTTTTCACAACTTGGTTAGAACTGGAAACCATTATCCTAAGTGAAGCATCTCTGGAATGGAAAACCAAACACCGTATGTTCTCCTTAATAAGTTGGAACTAATAGATGCCAAAGCACAGGCATAAAACAATATGAAGGACATGAGAAATCAAGAAGGGGGAAGGGTAGTAGGGGGTGTGTGTGATAAAAACTTACCTATTGGGTACAATGAACACTATTCGGATGACAGGAGCACCAAATGCCCTAACTTAAGCATTATACAAGGTATTCATGTAACAAAAACACTTGTTCCCCTTTAATTAAAATTTTGAAATAAAAAAAGTCAAAAAAAAGACTTGTGGATCAAGTAGATGATGAAATTAAAGTTAAGGCTGGAAATGAAAGCAGTAGGCAATATGGTCCCAAATTGAAAGGCTTTTGATAGTACAGGTTTTAGAAACAGGAATAAATGACATAATGTTTTAGTGAATTCAGGAATTTTCATATCCTAGGGAACTTTAGTCCCCCAAATTAGTGTAATGTTATTCAAGAGAAAACCTCAAACTTTAAGGGAAGTACTCAGGTTTGTGTCTTTTGTGATACTGCTTAATAGTTTTTTTTAATGTCAAAAACTTAATGTAATCTCATTAGCATACCCAGAGACAAAACTGAAAATTTCTCCTCTTTACAACATCAATATTTTCAAATAATTAATGCACAACTTTTGTAGCCAAAGAAAAAAAAATATACCAGTGGCCATACTCATAAGAATGATGTATCACAAGAATGGAAAAACAAGCACCACATGTACTTACCATCAAATTGGTATTAACCGATCAACACTTATGTGCACATACAGTAGTAACATTCATTGGGTGTTGGACAGGTGGGAGGGGGGAGGAGGGGATGGATATATTCACACCTAATGGGTGCAGTGTGCACCGTCTGGGGGATAGACACGCCTACCCATTTTATATTTATGCAGAAACAAATTCCATGAACAAAATTGTATTAATATAAAAAGTACATATTTGAACCAGCAATTGAATTCAGGCCTTTGGCTCATAAACCTATTTTATTTCCACCACATTCTATTACCTCCTTGAGAAAATTATCCAGTATACTCTTTAACTTTAGTTAATGCCAATATATTATACACTATTACAGTACCTAAAAATGTAATATTGTAATTAACTAAAGATAATTTTTAATATATACAAATACACAAATGCAGTCACACACAATTCATACACTATATACACACACAATCATCCAGTATTTTTCAAAGTAAAATATAATGACTATTTGGCATATCATTATTTTACATTTTCTCATTTCCTCAATGATCTGGTTATAACAACTATTGCCAATTTCATTGATCTACTTAGTGAACTTTAATAATTTCAAAATTTCCGAAAAGACAGGTCCAAGACTAAGTGATTGTTGAAAATCTCCAAAATTATATTTTCCTTTAATTGTATCACTGGATTCTGAAAAAGTTGGACTATTTTCTAAAGACATTAAAGTGAATCTGACACGGGTTTAGAAATAGAGTACTCATGTTTGATTAAATAACAGTGCCACTCAGATAACTATCAGATTTTTTTTTTTTTTTTTTGCAGATTCAGTCTTCCTGTGAAAGAAAACTGATTTTCATAAATTTTCACTTCTGATTAGAGCCTTCTAGAAATCCCTGAGGACTTCCATCTGAAGTGTGCACACAAATTCCAAGAAAGCCCTATGCTTACAATACTCTCAATGTAATTATATTTCTTGTATGTGACCCACTTTTTCACTGACAGTGATGACATCATTTTGTCTGAGTGTGTGGTAAAAAGCTGATTTTAGGTCAAGGAGTCTTTACTGGTTTATAGCTCACATAAGAGTTCACTACTGGGCCTTCAATATGGAGTTTTTTATATTAAAATTAAAGCATTCTTACCCCAAATAAATGCCATTGACTATATTTTGTTGCATTCTAATTTTATGATTCCATGGTTTCCAAATACACAGGTTTTATTTTGCATACTAATTCAGCATTCAAGATTAATTAAACTTTGTGAAAGAAAGAACTGCTTTCTTAAACTGTAGCATGGAAGAACTGATTAGGTATGTGCAGACTGCAATTTGTTCTAATGGTTTATCTTTGTTTCTAACAATTTTTGCTTGTGTATATTTCCACCTGTTAAATTACTCTATAATTTACTGTTTCCTGCTATTTGACAAGAAAACATTACAATCACAATAAAAAGTAATTTAAGGCTATTACCAATCAATGAAATATGTCCCAGTCTAAAATGAGATTGAAATAATTTATGGGGATTTTACAGTCAAATTAGAATGTAGATTATTCCACAGGGGGGAATCAACTTCTGCAAAACTGCAAGCATCATATATTTCCTAATAACTTCTCACAGCTGAAACAATGTCATTATTGGAAGACAGCACAGGAAATTCAGTGCAATCAGGAGAATCTTACAAATAAATGCTGGCAAAAACAGGATATTTGTGGACTCATAACTCAATAATGGATTTGAAGTTAATGTAAAATGAAGTTAATGCAACATTAAACCTAGGAGGCATATCAGGTTTAATACTGCTGAATGACTCACCACAAATATTGTTTGTTGACTGACTTTTATACCCTTAACTTTAGGAAAACCTTTTTAATAGCAGTTAGCAATTTAGCAGTGGTATATCATCTTTCCCCACTGCCCACCTGTACACAAAATTGGAATGTCCTAGAAAAGAAGCATTTTATTTCACTGTTGAAAAGCAATTATATTCAGTTTTTCTTTTCCTGGCAAATGAAACCTCTGAGTTTGAAGGCTTTATGAGCAATGGCATCATTTCAATGTATTTGTTCACTATTTTATGTTGAGAATTCATGCAATGAATTTTACCTATTTATAAATCAACTCATATTCATCAAAAAAGTGACAACTGTTGGAAAAGATAAAAATTTAAAGGAAAAAATATGTAGGAACTATTGAGCTCAATACACAGGATTGGAAAAAGAACAAATCTAATATAGCACTTTTGTTTCCCTAATAACAAACATAAAATACTTTTGTATTCTCTGCTTGCCTCTTTTTCCCTTTTCCGTTGTTCTCACCTTCCAACTGTAACAGTCTGTATTTTATCAATCACTGTATTGAGAAAAAAGTGTTGAATTTTTCAAATACAGACTAATGGAAATTAAAGTGTCGTGGGCGTGAGAACAAAGATGTTAACTAATCGTTCCTTTGATGTGGTTTTACTAAATTCACTAATTTATTTAACTTAAAACCAGACTCTTCCTACTTTCTATGAGGTCTGTTAAAAAACTAAAAAATGAACATGACAAAAGTTAAAATAAAGTGAAATACAGTAATTAAATAATGACAAAATGAGTTATAGGGCTTCTTCTTACATTAGGAGTTGTATAAAGTATGAAATTATTTAAGCAGTTATTTTTAAACTAACTTAATTTCTTGGAGGAAATATTGCGATTTGATTATTTCTATTTAACTTTTAAATAAATATAACTATTTTTGCCAAGAAATTAGAATTAGAATTAAATCCCAATGTATATGAAGCATGTTGCTTTACATTTCTCTAAGTTTTCTAGAATGCTTATCTTATTTAAAATTTTAAAATTTTCCAATAATTCCCCGGGAAAAGTAAACATTAATTTTACATTTAAATTGTTCTATAAGTCAGAAGATATTTATTATGCAGCTAAGCTATAGCAGACAAAGACAAACTGTGGTACAAGAACAGAAAGGAGATGAAAAATGAAGATGCAATGATGCAACAAGCATAAGAAGGTAAAGAGATCTGTTATATGTTTTCTTATCATTTGGACTCTCATTTGTTTGACTTTTTAAAATTGTTTTTAATCGTTAGGGACACATAATAGTTGTGTATATTTATAGGGTGTATGTGATGTTTTGATGCAGGCATAGAATATGTAATAATCAAATCAGGGTGACTGGGGTATCCATCGCCTCAGGCATTTATCATTTCTTTGTGTTAACAGCATTCCACTTCCACTCTTTTAGTTATTTTAAAGTATACCGTAACTTATTGTCGACTAGAGTGAACAAATCCAAATACTGCAGTTTATACCTTTGTATCTCCTAATGTGTACATTAGCAGCTAAACTGTTGAGTAATGCCTTCAAATAATCAAATGGTCACAGACGGTTAGAAAAGATTAGATTTGTCATCAGTTTTTGTTTTTTTTTTCCAGTTCTGCTAAATTATTGGTGCAATGATTGGAAGATGAGGATTGCCTGAATGAATGTAGTTTGAAGCCATTTTCAATTTGCCACAAATATGACCGAACCCCACCTAAATGACTCCCAAGTCCTCTCTAACACATTGGTTGTGAAGAAAAGGAATGAATCTCGTAAGTTCAGAACTGTTGATGAAGATAAAACTTACTACAAATTCTGTGACCATAAATGAGGGCTGCCATCCTCTTTCCTTACAATATAAATAACAAGAAAGTTGATTCCTCCACAGTAAACATCTCAGTCTCATGAGTGGCAATTTTACTTGCCTCTGAAGACTATGCTAATGTCTATATTTGGTATTTAACGTGGGCCTGTAGTATTTATAAAACAACTATTAATAATAGTAATAGTAGATACTGTTTACTTATTCTTTATTATTTGCCAAAAAATTAAATCTATTTTTTCACTAATTCTCACAAGAACACATATTAGTTTTATCCCAACTTACACATAAGAGAAATGAGATATAAAATAAAAATTATCTATGATCATGTAGTCAATAAATAGGTGAACTAGGGTTTAGTTAAAGATCTGAGCTCTAAAATCAATATTATATGCTGCCTCATATTAAGCTTTATTATCTCATGTGTAAATATAATATCATTTATGTAGAATAAAATACAAATCATGTTACATTGATTAGGAAATTTATAATATTTTCCAGCTCCTTGGAAACTTGGTTTCTTTATATATATTATACTTTGAATACTTTCTCAAGAATGTATTATTATACCTATGTAGGAAAAGGGAATGGTTTTTTAAATATCCTATAGGCTTTGGACAAAAGTCATTCTGTTCAATACTTTATTAGGTTTTATCTCCCTTCTGATACAGAAAATAGAAGAGTAACACAAGATCAATGAAAATGTTGACCAGATCAAGTTGCACATTTCCCTGAACAGAAAAGGCATTTAATAAATTCTTTTAAGAGGAAATGTATGTTTTATACTTTTTCATGGAATCATAGAGAGAAAGTTTGTTATGTGAGTCCTTGTTTTAAAGAGGATAAAAGTATAATACATCCAAAGCAAAAGAATTTGTGACTTGAGGAAAACCTAAATCTTCTCTTCCCAATCTACTGTGATTGTTAGCTTGGGTCTAGCTTTAATCTGTCATTTACTGTCACCTTGGACAAATTACTTAACCTTTATCTGCAATAATTTTCTCATCTGTAGAATGGCAAAACTGATATCATCTATCTCATTAATGATGTTATAGTAATTAAATGAACTAATATATTTAAATTATTTAGAAGAGTGTCACATGGAACTCCATAAATATTCATTGCTACAATTTACACATCTATTACCATTAGTGCTACTTACTATATACGACCCAAATCTCTATTGATTAATCTTGTTTACTCTTTTTTCACAATAGCCATATAAAGTTTAAACTAATTATTGGAGTATTTTAGATATTTACATGATATTAAAGAGTGCTAGTTGTATTAATGTTTCATTGAATTGAATGTATAAGTACATACTTCCAAAGTTTTGAGACGTTTAGTTTTTCTTCATATATATTCTGACTTTTTCAAAAGGTGATTTGAGAAGAAATTTGATTAAAGAAAGGAATTAACATATGATAGTACCATTGCTTTTACATGTCTTTAAATTAATATGGCTTCATTTCCACCATTTTTTTCATTTACTTTTATGCACAAACGGCCATCTTAATTATGTCTCACCACACAAAATTCTTCCCTTAAGTTAAGAGAAAGCATATATACTCACACCTTTTGACATTTCATAATTATTCTAAATTATAATATTTAATTATTGATTCTTAATATAATTATTTCCCATTATAAAGCCTTAGCAGCATCAGTATTAAATTTAGTATAATATAATAACTTGATGAGCATATTATCATTTCTTCTACTAAATGTATTGCTGAAAGTATAAGAGAGTCTCATCATATCTGAAGTAGTTCTAACTACCTGCATTTTTTGCTCAACAAAAAGTCCTTGTAGATTAAATAATATTTAAAACTAAGATCATGTATTCCCAGTTTGTTATTAGTTATGTATTTTAAAACAAATACATTTTCACATAATGAAATCAATTGCATCTTTTTTTTCTTTATCTGTGTGGCTTGTGGCATCGTCAGGAAGAAAAAATGAATTAGAATGCCATTAATTGATTTTTCACAATACTAAGTTAATTGCTCTCATATATAATCCTAAACTATTTGGTTATTGAGTATTTATTTAATATTTCTAAGAGTATTCAAAATATATATCTTAAATTAACACCTATAATTACCATATTGCTCTCTCCTTACTGTTTTGAAAACACCAGCACATTTATCCTTTTTCAGTATTCTCAAATTTCTCTTATACTAAAGTTCTCAAAACTGATAAAATTCTGTGACTTTATACTTAATGGTATTGATATTTTTCTCTGTCCTAACTTCCAGTAGCACCTGAAATATTGTGAAATACATATATATATTTCATAATATTGTATGATATGAAATAAAGAAAATAATGTGGATTTGTCTTTTATTATATAATTATGTTGGTAGATTTAAATTCTAAAGGCGTTACTTAACCTGCTAATAAAATATTACTTGTTGTGGCATCTTCGTAATGATCATTTATATTTGCTGTTTAGGGATTTGTTTTTAAATTAACTTTAATACAGTTATAATGAAACATAATATTTAAAAATTGCATTATTAGAACTTCAAATTGCTGCATGTATTACCATCATATATATGATCACAATTACAAGTCGCATGACATTATTTTTCAATTTGTTTTTGTTTGTTTGATTGTTTGTTTGTTTGCTTCTAGTAGAACAATTTGTACCTACCTTTAAGTATAAAGGAAAAGAAAAAGTTAGTCTTTTACGTTTACAGAAAAGAGCCCTTTATAAGTGAACAGAGAGACATAGCAGCTTCTACACTTTTGTGTGGGTGCTTAGTCTGGGTATAGTTAGACAAAGAAGCATACTTGTCATAAAAAGAGAGACTTTGCCAGGATGAGGAGAAATCAGCTAAATCATAGATTTATTTCCTTCTCCCCCAACTCAAACAGAAGAAATGGATAACTTCCTAGAATCCATAATCAATAGAAAATAGTTAATAAAAGCATATGTAGAGATAATTTGATAACAGAATTAACAATTAACAAATAAAGACATTAAATAAAAGGACAAAATGGAATTTATGGTAGCAAAAATATAATATTTATAGGGTTAAGAATTAATAGGGATAATATTTATAGAAATACTATACCTAATGCCTATAGGGATAATATCTATAATATCAAGTGTTTAATCATCATGAAATCAGAATTCTAAAAGAATGGGTCAGAATATATAGCATATATGTAGAAATATGCCACAATATTTTAAATTTGAAAGAAATTAACTCACAGATATCCAGAAAGCTCAGTAAACCCCAAGTAAGAGAAATTCCTAGAAAACCATAAAGAAGCTTGTCATAGTGAAAATTCTTGGAGAAAAAAATGATGAAAAACACATTTTAATAGAAGAAAGAATAAAAATGTATAGTTATACAAGAAAAAGGAGTCATATGTCATCTTTTCAGAGATATTGCTTACTAAAAGACCATGGAATGACATCTTTAAAGTGCTAAGAAGCAAAATGACCAGCACAGACTTCAGTTTTGCTCAAGAATATTTTTTATAAATACGGATAAAATAAAGATAGTTTTATTTGAAACAGAGTCAAGATAATGTGTACTAGGATGCTCATATTCCAAGAAATGCAAAAGAAAATTCTTCATACTGAAGGAAAATGATACTAGTTTGGAAGTCAAGTCTATAGGAAAGAAGGAAGAGTTTCAGAAATGGTAAAATATGAAAAAAAATGACTTTTTCTCTTCTTCTCTTAAAAAATAGACTATTTGATACTTAAATTATAACACATAATTTGTATTTTAAAATATATATAAAAGTAAAATATGTGATACTACTACTTAACCAATGAATTGAAAGATATCTACAAAGAGAACTATGAAACACTGAGGAAAGAAATCACAGATGATACAAACAAATGGAAAAACATATCATGCTCATGGATTGGTAAGATCAACATTTTTAAAATGTCCATACTACCAAAAGTGACTTACAGATTCAATGCAATCCCCATCAAAATACCACTGGTATATTTCACAAATCTAGAAAAAATGATTCCGTGCTACATTTGGAACCAGAAAAGAGCCCAAACAGCCAAAGCAATCTTAAGCAAAAAGAACAAATCCGGAGGCATCACATTACCAGACTTCAAACTATACTACAAAGCAATAGCAACAAAAACAGTGTGGCATTGGCACAAAAATAGAGACATAGACCAATGGAACAGAATAGAGAACCAGGATATAAAACCATTCACATACAGCCAACTAACATTTAGCAAAGACAACATGGGTAGGCAGGATCTTGTCTGATCTTGGAAACTAACCAGGGTCAGGCCTGGTTAGTACTTGGATGGAAGATTGCCTAGGAATACCAGGTGCTGTAGGCTTTAACAAAAAAAAAAAAAATTGAAAAACAAAGCAGGCAACAATATACTCTGGGGAAAAGAAGTCCTATTCAATAAATGGTGCTGTGGAAAATTGGATAGCCACATGTAGAAGAATGAAACAGGATCCACATGTCTCACCACTCACAAAAATTAACACAAGATGGATAAAAGATTCAAATATAAGACATGAAACCATAAGAATTCTACAATAGAAGAAAATGTAGAAAAAACTCTTCTAGATATCAGCCTAGGCAAAGAATTTATGACTAAGACCTCAATGCAATCACAACAGTAATAAAAATAAATAAATGTGACTTGATTAAATTAAAGAGCTTCTGCACAGCTGAGGAAATAATCAACAAAGGAAACAGACAACCTACAGAATGGGAGAAAATATTCTCAAGCTATACATCTGATAAAAGGTTAAAGATCATAATCTACAAAGAACTCAAGCAAATCAGCAAGGATAAAACAAACAACCATATTAAAAAATGAGCACAAGACATGCACAGAAGATTTTCAAAATAAGACAGACAAATGGTCAATAAACATATAAAAAATGCTCAATTTCTTTAATCATCAGGAAAATGCAAATTAAAACCACAATGAGAAATTCTTCCCAAACTACTTCCAATCACTAAAAGTTGAGATTACTTTTGTTCCTATTAAGTAGTGCTCTTAGCTTTTCTGTTTCTTAGAGCTGAGATTCTTGCTTAAATCTAAGCTTTCTCATGCATTGAGACATTTCTAGATAAAGAAATGCAGAACTTCTTGGGGAAATATTCTGATTTTTAAAAAATGCAAAAATTTGGTTCAAGAGCAGCAAAAGAAAGGAGGAGTGATTCTAAATTGGAATTAAGTAAGTAATTCAGAGCTTCCTTTCCCTGATACCCCATAGGTTTTTGCTTAAGTCTTAAGGCCAATAATTAATAAGTGAGTAAAAGCCCAATCATTTCCATGGGACATTGAGAGCACAAAGCAGCCATGGTATTAGTGTCAACAGCCTCTTCAGCAATGGAGTGCATTGCCCGCTGCTTTGGCAGCAAGTTGAAACAATGCCTCAAGGTAGAGATCTGCACCCTCCACATTAAGCATGTCAATCTCAGAGTTTGGCAGATGCCTCAAAAAGCCCAAAAGAAGGGATTAATTGACTGCTCCAGGGATATATGAGGAGAGGGTGGAGCTGGTTAGTATGCCATCTGTATTCCAGTGGGAGTCCTCCCCTGAGCACAGGTGAAATGTGTCCTGAAAAACCTCATAATTCTATGGGAGGCATTTGAGACCAGGCTAAAGTTAAAACTTAGAAGAAGCTCTTGAGCCAAAGGAACATTTCTTATTAATATTATTGGAACCTTGTTTTTACCCTCTTGATGTTTGTGACTTGGAAACTATGACGTATTCCAGCCCTCTAGCCAATGATTACAGCCACGGAATCTCCTCTTTTCTAGTTACAAGGACATGACTGACCAGTTATCTCCAAATAACTCTCCTTTTCCCACCAGTAATCTAGCTGCTTACTAATTCATGGCTTAAGGTTAATGGAAAGACTTTTCTAAGACATGAGTGTTTCCCTTAAAGTTTTATTTTTTTAAATAGCACGCAATGCACTTTTACTAGAAGTCTAACATTGTTAATAAATAATTCTAACAACTCATATGTTATTTAAATTTTTTAACCAAAAAAAAAAAACATTTTAGAAAAAGAAAATCCAAAATATTTTAATAGAAAACATCTTAGGAATTTTTTCAATAGTTTTATGTTAGCTAGAAAATTCATCCATATCAAATTAGAATCCGAGTGACCTTACATTGACGACTCATATACAATACATGAGGAAAGCCAGGGTACGGATGCAGGTTAGAGCAATCTAATGCAGATCCTAAGCCAGTGAATCATACTTACTCTTACGTTGCTATGTTATCATTATGAGCTCTGTTTTCTATTTAGGTCTTCGTACACATGTTGGATATGTTTGCGCAATAGTTTGAGCGCATTGAACACACATTTTAATAATTTTAAAGATTTTCTATATTAAACTCATCAGATTGGCTATTTAATTAAGGAAACAGTGCATGCGAATATATTTGAAGCGTTTTCACCAAACTGTGGATTATCCAACTATTGTGTGACATATGCATCTGAAAAACAATTTTAATGTCTTCCCCTCTTTCGGATTTAAAATAAAGTTAATAGAATGGCCTAGAATTTTTAAAGTTGTTTCTGGTATTTAAAGTCACATAATATGTTATGCAGAAATTAAGCAGCGCATTTATTTCAAATATTAGGGCCATTTAAAAATACAGGAGTGAGGTACCAGGCTAGCATATTTCCCAAGGCAATATATAAATAATTCCTCAGCAGTTATGGAAAAAAAAGATGATGTAGTCACATAAAGTCCAAAGATCCTTATTTTTGGACTTTGTATTATCTTTCAATCACACCAAAATTTTTTGAAATAAGTGCCTGCTTTAAATTAAAAATAAAGAGAGCCAAATGTATGGGATTCATATGGCTGTAAGAGAGGCTTTGCTGTGTGTAAGTTCTGAAAAAAATACATATTTTTCTCTCTTTTACTTTGTTTTGGTCTTACACAAAATGTGTGTTTGGAGTATTCCTTTAATTTAATCTGTCAGTTCTATGGCATTTCCAAAGCAAATGGTTCTGCTTTTTCCATTGTCCTCAGAAGTATTTCTGTCCTTAGTAATTGAAGCTTACTTGATTCCTGAGATTTGTTATCTCCCTTCATGATTGCTAGGGTGATCTATCATAGCCCAGGTATTTCTGTTTCCCCTTAGGATAGCTCCACTATAAAGGTCTGGCTTCTTCGTAGTCCTCTGATCATTGCACTGATTCCTGAATAAAAGCCTTTATTAATATTTATGTCTTATCGAGAGAAACACATTTTTTTTAGGGGATAGAGTGTTGTAGTGAATAATCATTATCCATTTGGGCAATAATTCACATTCATCGCCTCTGAAGTTTGAGCAAAGACTTAAAGTTTGCCTAGCAGATGCAATGTTAGCCTGGAGAAAGATATTGACTTTAGATATTTTATCAGCTTCTATATAAAACTGAGGTGATCCCTCTCAAGTAGATGCTATTTAAATGCTGAAATGTAATTACACATGACTGATTAATTTGGATTTGAGGTTAATATTAAAATGATCAGTTTTGTTCATAGTTCAAAAACTTACGAGTATGCTGCATATTTTTCCCAATAGTAAATTGTAGCTGTTTTCATATATTAATTATTCCTATAAATTTTACAATTTTTATCAGAGACAAAGCATTGTTTTGCTAGTCTTTGAACATCCTAATCAATTAATATCTATTAGTATTGCAGATGAAAGACGCTTAATTGAATGTCAAGTGACCTGTGTTCTAGTCCCTGCTTTCCCAATAACTAGGCATCTAACGTTGGATAGGTCATTTCGTTTCTCTGGGCTTTGTTTTTCTCAACTGTTAATTGAACATTAAGTTTGGATTCTTCTATTTTTTTTTTTCCTAAACTAAAAGTCCTTTTTTTTTTTAAATCAGTGACAAATAGGTAACCAGAGCAACTGATTCACTAACAGGAAGTTAAGTTTTTCCCTCAGTGCTATATGTAGTCCTACACATATACCTTCTGTGTCTGTGTGAATTGTATCAGCATCGATCTAACATTATCACCTAATTATAAATATATAGATAAACCATTTTGAATTAATAAAGGGAAAAAATAGGTTAAATGACTCAAAAATGCTATTTGGATATCTGGAGGTAATACATACAGAATGAGGATTGGCTTTCTCTTATGTGTTTTAACCACGCAACCATTGTGTCAATAAAGCATATTATATTTTGGTGGAAGGAGCATTTATGTGAAACTTCAATATCGTGATGAGTTAAACTCTATGAATTCATTACTTTTTAATTTCTCCATGTGCTAAACCATAAAAGGATAGAAAATGTGTGTAGCAGCTGCAGAGGAAGACCAGCATAAAACACAAGGAAGAGTTTGGGATGGCAGAAGTCTCTAGAGGTGAGGGATTTGTAGCTCTTAGGAAAAAAAACAAGATCCAGGGTGTTAAGAGTTCACCATGAACTCTCTCAGGTAAATGGAAGTTAGTGTCCCCAGTTTCTGGGCTCTTCACTTTAGGGAAGGCATTTCAAGTATCAGTTTAAAATACTAATAGAAAGCCAGTGCAAAGGGCCGTTAATGTTAACATCAAAGGAAAAAAAATATTGTTGAGGGAAGAAAGTTGATTTTTTTAACAAATGCATTTTTCAATAAGCTTTATTGTAAAAGTTGAAGACAATGTGTCTATGTGGAAATGAATCACATCTCAACTGTGATTCATGATGTGGCATCTCACACATCATGATGATGTATTCAGGTTGCAGGTTTTCTGAAAGTGCATCAGTGGAAATCGTGACATAAAAGCAATCTCTACCAAAAGTCACAGTGAGATTACCTCTATCTCTAAGACAGTAACATGTAAGGCTTAAACAGTCTCATCCTTTCCCATAATTTCTTGTGAAGTAATATGAAAAGACTGTCAAGATAAAGAAAAAAACAAAATCAATAAAAATACATAAGCATTAAATACCAACAGAGAACATACATTCTTAATTTAAAGCTGTGAGTGAGATTTTAAGAAATCTCTGAGATGTGAAAAAAATCCAAGTCATAAATCATACTTACCCAAATATTTACAATTAAAAGATGAAGGAAAATGAATTACGAGTCTAATCAAGAAATACGTATTTTTAACATATTCCTACGTTTATGCACAGTGTTTATGTATATGTGTACTTACTCCAAGTTAAGGGAGTACTAGTTAAATACACAGAGAAACAAAGCATATTTCTCTGATCAATGTCTTTGACACAATCAAGAAATTTGAGTTAAAAGAGACTTTTAAGCCTATCCTTCCTAATTTCCCTTCTAATTTAATAAACCCCTTTACAAATGTGTACATGAGAGTGTGTGTGTGTGTGTGCATGTGCAAATGTATATTCAAAATTCCACTGCTTCTCTTCACCGTCTTTCCCTGTACTAACCTGGTCTAAGCCATGATCATCTTTCTCTGAGACTGTTAAAGCAGATTTCTACGTGAGTTATTAATATCATTCCATGGAGAAGATGCTCCTCCCAGAGAGATCCTTTTAAATTTTTATTTTGGTCACATGATTCTTCCTCTCAAATGCCCCAATGACTTCCCATTTCACTTGTAATACTACTCATGAGCCTGGGACAATCATCCCTCCCACTATGTTTTTGGATCTCATATAGTAATGCTTTCCTCCTCATCCAGATACTCCAACCACACTGGCCTCCTTGCTATTATTCCATCACAATGAGCCTGCTTCTGCCCTAGGAAATATAAACTTAAATTTCCAACTTCCCGAAATATTTTTTCCCCAGATAATCCATATTCCTAGTTCCTTTTTTTTCCTTTTAGGTTTCTGCTCCTATCTCCTCTTATCTGAAAAGCCATCCTTATTCATCTTACATAAAGCTACAACCAACTCTCTATCCTCATACTGTCTTATTTTACTTTGTGACACTTGTCCCCAGCTACTGTATTATTATGTATTTTGTATTTATTTATTTAAAATCAGGGCAGGTTCCATACCAATTGATCTTTGCTGATGAAAGATTGAACATTCAACAGCATCAGTGATGAGATTAGCTTTGGTTAGGAGGAACCCAAGCTGTTGAACCAATTCATAGACTTTATTCCTTCTACAATTTATACTCTTTCAAAGGAGCCATCACACAAGCAATAGAAAGAATGGGAAGTAATAATGATTTCTTTAAAGTGAAGACCTGTCGGTCTACCTGGCCAGTTGTTAAGTGCTTCCTTTGCAGTCAATGATCTTTGGTAGGTATTATCAGGAAACACAAAAATATACATCTTTTGCCCATTCCTATAGATTCATTCATATTCTTCTCCTCTAATCTCATTTTATCAGATCTTCTAAGGAGCCTGAGCAAACATTAAGTCATTTGTCACTGAAAAGGCATCTATGTGTATTTTTAGCTCAGGCTAATTCTCCTTCTATAAAACAAAACAACCAAGAATACCAGTCATAATTCAGAATATCCCTGAGCCGGGTTGTAGCACAAGAGCAATCCATTTTCAGGCTCATCAGTGAGGTGGTGTACCCCAGCCCTTGGGTATGACCCAAGATCATTGAGAAATGGATCTTTTTAAACACTGGCATACAGAATCTCTGGCTTTTGTATCATTTTCTGAGTTGATGCCTGATTGAACTGAACGGAACCTGTTATTTTTTATAACTCCTAAAAGACGTTAACAAAGCAGTGTTAATTAAAAAGTAATTAACAAAGTTATCAAAACATTTAACACAGGCAAACACAAAATTGTTCAATTGTGTAATTCAATGATGTCCTTTCACCTGTACTTCATCCCAACCCACTGTAGACAATGGTCTTAATGATCGTGACAGGAGTTATCAGAACCTCACTCTTTACAAGTAGGGGAATCTTTCTTACCGTGTGATCAGTGAGTGAAATAGTTCCAGAATCATCAGGGTCTGCTTTCTAGGATTACTCCTATTAATAATCATACTTTAGCTTGTGTTCCCCTGAACACAAGTTTGAAATAAAGTCTTGTGTGAAATTAGTTTATTAGACTAACCCAGAGACTAAGAGTAGGGGAGCAGAGAGAGTGAGGTGAGGAAGAAGAAAAAGCCAACACAAACAACAGTTATTGAAAGCATCACTATGAAAGGCTTGTTTCAACAGAGCTCTTCTGAGAAGCACACAGAATGCTTTGAAAAGCTATTTCCTTTTCAATTAGCTCTTATTTTTCATTATTGATGATTGCCTTTAAATGTTAACTTTCCTATATTTCTGGGGCACTCCTGAGGCTACAAGGGGTCATCGTCTAGGAGGAGCCCCAGGGATGGAAATGAAGTTGGGTTCTGGGAAGTCTGCTTGGTACCACCCACCCAAGGCTTGAATGGAATCAGAAATAAGGCCATGTTGATGTGATTTGGCAACCAATATTTCTGTTGTCCTGGGGCTCACAAATCAACTATTTAAATATTTGGTCAAAAATTTTGTCTGATATTAAAATAAGACATATAGATGTAGTTTTCAGAATTTACTTCTACATCTTTAAAAAAAATATCTAGAGAGCACAGCCTGTCTCTAAATGTTTTATAACTCAGTCATTCTCATGATCACAATAAGGTTTAAATAAACATTGTAGAAAAAACAAGGGAGTGGATTTAAGCCATAATCTTCAAATTAAAAAATAAAAAAAAACTTTCAGGAGTTAGCTGGGTCATGGGTAGCAATTTTCAGATCCTCAATTCCATAGATAGATGCTATGGTTTGAATATGTGCCCAAAAAAGCAAATGTTGGAAATAATCCCCAATGCAACGGTGTTGGGTGGTGCGGCCTGATGGGAGGTATTTAAGTCATGAGGGCTCCATCCTCATCAATGAATTAATGCTGATACTAAAAGTGCTTGAGGCTGCAAGTTCAATCTCTTGTTCTCTCCTGCTCTCTCTTGTCCTTCTGCCATAGGATGACAAGGCAAAAAGACCCTCACCAGGTGCTGAACTTTCAACCTTGGCCTTGCCAGCCTTTAGAACAATGAGCCAATAAATTATGCTTTTTATAAATTACCCAGTCTCAGATATTCTGTTATAGCAGCACAAAATAGACCAAGACAGCAGACTTTTCTGAAATTGATAAAACTGAGTATCCATATATACAGTATCCATATACTGGCCCTTGATTTCTACCTCTCCTTTCACAGATGTTTTTCTTCCATTTTCAGAGGAAACGCATGGTGTGATGTGTCGTTCCACATATGAGCCTCTTTGGGGTACCAAACAAAGGCAGGAATGCACTGCTGCTAAAGCTAAGACCCACAGAAGTAAAACATGAACAACGTAGTAAGAAATTCTGGGGGTGGCATTTTACTTATTTATTTGTTTATATTTCAACATTAGAATTTAGAAGTGAGAAGATTTTCTCAGGGATACTTATTAGCCAATTTACTTGAATTAAAAAATAAAGTTAGTTTGTTCTCAGAGAAATTACTTCTGATTTGCTTGATTGATTTGATGATATGAATAAATCTTGTCAACACAGCTATTTGCCAAACACTTTCCAGAAATGAAATGAACCAAACCCTCAGCTTCAAGGTTCAATGAATATATATTTAACCAAATGTGTATCCCATAAAATACAATGGGATATAAGCTTTGAAGGTATTCAAAATTGTGTTAAAATTCTACATTTCAATGTTTAACTGTATGAGAGATAGGCAATTTTATAAAGGGGATAAGAGAGTTAAATTTTTGAGTTTATAACTAAAATTAGAAGAGGATTATTGATTGTTATGTTTGCTTGTATTAGAAAATTAACAGTACTCACCTCCAAAATTCTTAAGCATAGGCTAAAATGAAATGTATTCAAGTATCAAAGCCTTAAACAGGGAGTGAACTGAAGTTGAAGGCCTTCTTGATTCTTAAAATAACTCGGGAAAGATGGCCATGGATCAAAGCAAACAACTTATTGATTGATAATGTTCCCCTTCCTCCATGAGGGAAGAGATGGCTGAGGCTAAGCATATATCCTCATCAGTAGATTTGTTGGTACTTTATATCATTGTGCACAATTTTAACTGAATGCTTAGGGTGACAGTTAGAGCCTGGCTTGGTTTTCTTTGTTTCATTATATCTTGTTCATGGGAAACAACAACAGCAACAACTCATTTCTTTTAACTTTGCTCTCTTCTTATATCATCTTTCAAGGTTGGGGAACTTTATAGTTTTCCGGGTGATTTTATATTCATGTGTTTGAAAATGAAGTTGCTGAGTCAGTATGGTCTATATACTCATTTTAAGTTCATTGAGATTTGCTACACAGATCTCTCCCTCTCTCTTGCTAAGATATAAAAAATATAAAAAAAGCATTAAAATTATTGATCAAGGTTTTGGGTAAAACAAAAGTAATTTGTTATTTTGGTGAGGTTGTGTAAAAATCATGCCAAATAGCAACCTAAAGGCAATCCAGCAGTGAAGCCTGTTGAAGCTAGACACAGGCCTTAAATTAAAACAAAACAAAGAAACAAAATTGAGACTATCAAGAAAATAACTATTAACAGATGCTCCTGATTATTTTCATCATTCTCCTACAAGTATTTGATTTTGTAAAATAATGTGTATTTATGGGCATCTCTCAGTACACACTTAAAGTAAATAAGAATTATGATTCTATTAAAATATAGTTTATTGATATATATGTACAGGTAAGTGAATATATGTATTTTTATGAAAACATAATATAAATTCCTTTGTACCTCTAAAATTTTAAAAGAGATAAAGGTAGATGTTTAGAGGAATATCAATCAATAATATTAAGAATGAATTCCTTTAAAATAGCTCTTAGCATGTGATAAGCACTCTGCACACATTACTATATTTATCCTACAATGATCTAATGAGGCAAGCTGTGTTACAAATACTTTATACATGAAGAAACTGAGGATATTAAATTAAATCATGTCTCCATATTTTATAATAAATGAGAGAAGCAGAATTTGAAGGCTGCCCTATTTGACTGCAAAGACCTTGTTCTTATTTACTGTTTTACAGCATTTGTTCCCCTGGGTTTCACCTTCCACTTGTGGTTCATTCATAAAAATAGACTCTAATAATATAAGCCTTGTTCTTGGGAATTGTCCTCCTTCATTAAAATTTTGGCCTGAGGAAAGGACAAAAGTCATCTAGTTTTGTTCTAAGCACTTTTGAGTCAGGATAGAGTGTTCTTAATGAAGTTTTTAAAGTAGAAAATAAGAGGAGGAAACAAATCACACTAAAATACGAGAAATATAAATCTACCTCTTTATAATGCATATATTGAGGTGTCTGGACTGACTCGAAACCTTTCACTGCTTCCATAACCTACCTGAGTAGATCACTATACTTTAATTTAAAAGAGGTGATATGTTTTACAAGCTAAATGAGTCATCTCCCTTTCTTCCCAGCTATGCTTTGGATATCTATTCACTTCTTGCCACCTGGAAACAATATTATGAAGCTTCTCTCAAATCCTGCAGCTAGCTACACTGAAGAGTCTAGAGTCCTAACTCCTCTCCTTGATATTTCTAGTAGTTCTCCTTCTGATTCAACAACCCTGAGGAGTCTACTGTCGATGCTTGGCCTGAAATGATCAATAGGTATCTACTTAAGGGAGACCTCACCCAATTTCATAGGTAAAATGGGAAGGTAGAAAAGATGCCATGAGTTTCTTCACATGATTAAATATATGTGCATTGTAACAATAAAAAATAAAAATAAATAATTTCCACAAAACAGTCATTTGCATATGAGACAATATTGAAGAAAATTAAGTATAACAGAGTAGCATTTCAATTATCCACAGAGTAGGAGAAGAAGGCTGGAAACTGATGCCATATCCTAATGCTGCATTCTCTCAGTATTGATAACCAAAGGAAAACTTACTATGAAACCAGTTAGGCTGAAATTGTGGGAATTACCTGTTTATACATTTTGCTACCATTTTCTAAAGCTTGCTGGCTGGCCTTTTTATATTTTCAGGTTTGATTCAGGTTGTTTTCCCCTTTACTCAATCTCATTATATACATTTAATTTTCTGTGTGTGTGTGTGTGTGCATGTGTGTGAGAGAGATACACATAGGTGCTTTGGAGATACAGTGATTATTGTATCCATCTGAAAAATTCTATTGGACAGTGATGCTATAAACAAAAAGCAACATTACATCATCCACCAATTCACCATCAGTACTATTTACTATGTGCCAATGAGAGGAGCCTCATTCTTTACAAAGCCCTTTATATTAGGAAAATTAACATAAATATATACAGTATAAAAATAGACAAAGAGAAAAATAGAAAAATTTTATCAAAAAATGTTCCATTGAGTACCTACTATGAACTAGATACTGTTCAGGTTACTAGGTATATTCCAGTGATGAAGAGTGACAAAACCACGTGTTCCTGAGATTGTATATTTTCCTGGGAGATGTATTCAACAAAATAAAAAAAAGACAAAGCAATAAAATGCAGTAATAATAGTAAAGATAATAAATCAGGATAAAGAGATGAATTATAATGGAAATTGATGATGAATACTTTAGTCAGGGCAGATATGTTGGTTAAATTTATATGTCAACTTGACTGGTCATGAGGAGCCTAGATATTTGGTTAAACATTATTTCTGGGTCTGATTTTGATGTGTCTCTGGATGAGATTACCATTTGAATTGGTAGATTGAATAAAGCAGATTGCTCTCACCAATTGAGTCATCATCTAATAATCCATAGACAGCCTGAATAGAACTGAAAGGCTGAGGAAGGGTGAATTTGCACTTTCTGTCTGACTGCTTGAGCTGGGACATCTCTCTTCTCCCATCCTTGGACTGGGACTTATACAGTATTTCCTGGTTCTCAGGCTTGCAGACTCAGACTGGAAACACACTACCAGCATTCCTGGTTGCCTAGTTTGCAGGCAGCAGATCAGCATATTTCTAAGCCTCCATAATTGTGTGAGTTAATTCTTTATTATCTCTCTCCCCCATTGGCTCTGCTTCTCTGGAGAACCCTGACTAATACAAGTTCTCAGGGAAGCCTCTCCATCAAGCAAATGTAAAGGTCCTGAGGGGAAATAAATTTGGCTCACTGAGAAGCAGTAAGACCAGTGTGGCTGAAATAGGTTAAGTAGGTTAAGGGGAGGGTGCAGGGGTAGAAAGTATGAGAAGATGAGGTCAGAGAAGTGGGCATGGCTTAGGTTGTGTAGGTGTTAAATTAGTAGAATTTTATTCTAAATGTGTTGGAAGGCCAATAAATGGTATTTAGCACTGGGGCTGTGGAGAATAAACTCTTAAGAATAAAGAATGGAAGGATTGTGATAAATGGTACAAGAACTATGATGATGGCTCAGACTAGTGAGAGTTTGAAAAGGAGGAAGAATTGGGATGTGAATTTGAAGGTAGAATTGATAGGTGTAAGTGGCAGATTTTATAAGATGTATGAGGAAAAAAGAAATTAGAACAACTTGCAAAATTATTTTAGTAAGCCATCAAAGCATGAGCTCCACCCCCAAATTTGGTATGGATGTCTAGACTGATGATGCCAGACACACTAAGAGGTTATGAAAAGTTTCCTTGTTTGTATAAATAGAAGTCTCCGAAGAAAGAAGGGTAGTCCTCTCAAGTAAGCCTAAAATAACTTGAGAAAGCAGGAAAGGAACCAGGCTTAGGGCTTTATTATAGGGAGGTGTGGGACTGTAGTGAGAGTTCCTATTCATGGTATGAATCTCCCACCTGTGTCAAAGGAGGAGCACCAGGGGTTTAGTAGCTTGCCCAGAGTTGGGACACAAAGGGAAAATGGGTAGAGTGTTTTTAAAACTGTTATCAATTAAACATCAGAAATGGAGTCAGTTTCTCTATTACAAAGTTCTAGATCTATGCAAATGAGCGAAAAGTGGTGGCATTTCAGGGGGAAGCAAATTAGAGGAAACTGTAGTATTGGCCAGGGCTGTGAAGTTGTGTTTCACTATGTGCTTATCATACCTGAGATGCCCATTAGCTTTATTACCTACCCCTTCCTATCTGTCCTCTCTCATTCCTAGCCACATCTCTCCTCTATTTGTTATAATTAAGGGCATTACTGGCTATAATTGAAAGGTGTTCAGTAGAGATATGTTATGTGCTTAATGATCTCATGGTCAAATGTGGTAGAAACGCAAGTGATTCAACAATGGAAACGTGTGGAAAATGCTATAGAAGCAGCATTTATAGGATTACAATGGATCCCAGACAATGCTACTTGGAGGAATAGAAAAAAAAAATTCGTGGGGAAAGTAACAGCTGAATCCTTTAGGAATAAGACATGTGGAGATGGTGGAAACGGGGTTAAATGTTTATAGACAGAACAATCAGCATTTGCAAAGATGTAGAGATATTTATGAATTGTTAAGTATAAGGCTTTGATTTTACAAATGATAATCAATAATGCTCCAGTTATGGTACATATAGTTTGTGTCCTGTTGGGGAGTACAATTTGATCTCTATTCATTTGTCCATAATAAATCTTTTTAATGTTTGCCCAATGTTAATTTGGAGAACAGTGGGTGACAGTACACCAAATCTTTTTAAAATCTTACATCTAGGACAAGCGGGAACTTCTAGCATGCGTTATGCATAAAAGTAGAAATAATTGAACCTCTGTTATTTAAACTCCAGGATATCCATGCATATGTGTGCATTCATTGTTTCCAAACACAATGCTTAGCGTTAAAAAAAATCTCTTTATTATTTTGGTAACTCTGTGCTATTCAGTCCTACTTCTGGTTCGATGATCCTTGATAATACTGTACTATTGATTTAAGTTAGTTTTTTTGTTTGTTTGTTTCTTATTTGGGGAATCTTCAGACAACTAAATTGGTTTCAATTCATTTTGAACTACATTGATCAAAAGTGGCTCAAGAATTCTGAGCTGAAAAACATCTTGGTTTGATCAGAAAGAAGACTTTAATCAACTAGAGGTGCCTGCCATAGTGGAAGGTTGGGGTTGCATTGTTACCCGTGTCCCATATTTGACATTAAATATTTAGGTAAAATTCATCATTTCACTTTGTTCTCCTATTTCAATGCCTCCAGTCCCTTCTCCCCATGCCAGATACCTATTCTACATCCAATACTCCCTCTCTCTGTGCCAGTTATCTATTTTGTAGCAAATATTGTCATGGGCTGACTGTTAAATAATTGCAAAGATCTCAAGATTTAAAAACTCCAGAGTATCACCACCCAGAGAATGTTTGCTTTGTATTAATAGTAAAGTTTTATAATTTTAGAAGTAACTTTATATGTTGTCTGAATTAAGACATTCAAAAATATTTACAACAGTGTCTGGCATAGTGACCCCCTTCATAATTCTCTCCAATCATCTGGTAATGCCCATCAGTTTTCTCATAAGCCTCTCTATTTCTCCTTGGACTTACTTTAGAATTCAAAGTTGTCTGATTTTGGGCTTGTTACTTGCAATTCCCCAAATTCTGTTTTACTGACACAGATTCTAGCTTCCATAGGTCTTTTTTGCCTTTCATAACTCCATTGACAATTATATCTGTTAATGCTATATAGTAATCCGTTCAGTCCTTGAACCAATATGGATGACTATTCAATATTTGTTATTAAACCAATGAGAGTTAATACTTTGAGGAATGTAAGAGAGTTCACATTACTATGCAAATCTGACTGCCCAAACAAGATCACTCCATTTGAAATCTGTTGCTAAATAGTTGGTATAATTAGTGTTCATTGCAACACATCAAATATGTTCCTCAGCAATCACTAATAGAAATGGCTCTAATCCATAGTACAATCTGTTTCTATAGTTACTATGGAAGTAAATTCCTTTGGCATCAAAGCAAATGTCAAAAGCACAATCTTAGATAATGAGTGCATGGTGCCATTATGTTAGCTTTTATCCTTCATATGGCCTTCATTTCATTTTGAAGTAAAATTTCAAACTAAGTGAATTGACTGAAAAAAAGAGTATTTATTGTAAAGAGAATTGGTTAATCTAAAATCTCTTTTTAAATACCAACTTTTGTTAATAAAAATTATAGAAATAGCCTAGCTAAATAAGAGACCACCATGTTGTTGATCAAATGAAAGAAAAGAGGCAATGAAGCAGGACTGATTGAATGAAGACTTGAAAGAGGTCATTCTAAATGAACGAAGACTCTGTATGGAGATGAGATGAAAATTACAGGCATAGCTTCAGAAGCTAACTTACTTTAAGTTTATTCTGATATTTATTTTTATTACTTTTGGATTAAATCCTCTCTCTCTTAAAAGCAGATTAAAAGAATTAAAAAGTTCCTGTATATATACTGACATTACTATAAACTAAAACTTTAATGGATTATTATTAAATATTGTAGATATTCAGAAAATGATTATTGCCTAGTTTCATGCTAAATTAAGAAGTTTATTTCTATTGAGTAATGTTATTTGAAGGAACAGAACAACTTTTTATTTTAACTTAAACATCTTTTCCTTGAGCATATTTTTTGTCTTAACTCTTGATTGGCCTCTCAGAACCTTTCCCAAGATTATATTCTTACAATTGAAAATTTGTGAAAATCTCGTTTCAAGAAACAACCAAGGATATATTGGTTTTATGATCGGTAATAGAATGTCTAGATTTACATGCTCAGTTTTAATGAAAATGTGGTGAATATATAAAGCCTTTCAAACTGTCACTATGTATGTCAAACACATGAAGTTACTGTTTGTATATTAAAATCCCTTCCAGCCTGACAGCATGCCTACGCATTTTGTTTTTTAATTAGAGTATCCACATCTCTCACTCCTTCTCTTTCTATATCAGGAAGGGAAAATTCTCTTAGTTACCATTAGCTCTAACAGGTTGAGGATACTACTAGTTTGTTTGAATTATCCAATTATTAGCAAGATGTTTTCATAGATATTTTCCTTGCTCTCTTTCCAACTCAGTTGCATATCCCATAAAGAGGTAACAGGAAGGGCATTATCATCTATGTCCAGTATAATTCTGAGACAGTGAGGCAGTAGATGGAAGCAGCTTCTGCTTCCCTAATTATTACAAAAGCAGAGAAAATAAAGAGAAAGTAGTGAGGGAGAGAGAGCTTTTAAGGGTCCCATTTCCCACGTCAGGCACAGAACATCTGGGCTGAGATTACTTTGCAAGCGATTTGTGATTTCTAACAGCAACATTAAGGACCAAAAAAAAAAAAATCTATATAATAACCTTATGAAGAAATTGATGTGTAAATTTTGCTTTTTTTAAGGTTTAAGCAATGAAGATCATTCAATGGGTTTTGGGAAGATGTAAAACTGGCTATTATCTAAAGACAATTACATGTTTCTCAGTATCAAATTCATATTAGTTGGTAGCTTCTTTAAATCTCAAGAGTAAGAAAATGATTGAAATTTTAAAAATAACCATATTGGTGTGTTGTGAAAATTAGATCTATTACAGAAAAATGAGTGGGTCTCCTTCGGTTGCAAAGCACAAAAATAAATTCAACTAGCTTATGCACTAAGGAGAATTTTTTTAATCTAGCAATTTGATAATTTAAACAAAAAAATATGAAAAGAACACAGACATGGAAAGATTGGATTCATGTACTTTTCCTCTGGAGTATTATTAGTGAACTTCTTGGAAGCAAGATTAGCATTTTATATGGAAATTTTAAAATTAAAGAAAATAAATACAGACTTCAAAGAGCATGGGAAGTTGTTGCAGTATACCATGAAAAATTAGATGAATTAAATAACAAACTTATTATATCTAAGTTAGTAGGCCAAAGAAAAAAGTTATCTGGAAACACCCAAAATGTTCTTCAGAAAAGCAAGAGTGGAGGATGGGGGAGAAGGCAAGCCTAAGTACCACATGAATTTAAAATGAAACTGAGACACAGAATGTGGCTCCTGTGGAGTGTGGGATGGAATGGGTTGAGACTGAGGTTTAATCCTGAAAGCATCTCTTCAGCCAGAGTTCAAGAGCCTCTAAACCACTTAGAGTAAACCATAAAATGGGGCACTAAACTGTGACCAGGTCATTTTTGAAAAAGGACTGGGGGCTATTTTATCAGAACTTTTCTGAAGATACAGAATCATACTATAGTTTAATTTTGTCATGAAATGTAGTGAATGGGAAAGAAAATATGCAATGCTGAGAAGAAAGGAAGTGAGAAATGCTAGCACACACACAGGCATGGCTTGGTCAGGGAGAATATTTTTTTTGCTCTACTGATAAAAGGGGAGCATAACAGGCTCCTAAAATTCAGGAAGGAGCACTAAGGGAGGAATGAGTCACATATCTCATTTGCAGAATGTTTCAAAGGGGATTGTGATTAATTCAGCCAACCTGGGTACCCAAGTCTGTCACTAGAGAAAATAATTCTATCCCTTGATATCAATGCTTGAGAAAGGATCTCAGCTGAATAGAGTTCATACTGATACATCAAATATTTTTTATTTTTATTTTTATATCTGAAGGAAGTGCCATTGTTTATTTTTGGTATCTATATATATTTACCGATGTTGCCAATGAAAACAGTAAGTCCAAGTAAACAAACAAAACCTTACAATGTTATTCTGAATTGTATGTACTATATTACATAACCAAGGATAAACCATTTTCTAGAGGAGTGTAACTACATCAAGTCTCTCAACAGTCATTAAAAAACTCAGTAAAGACAAAAAGTCAATATTAGTTTTAAAATACATAATAGTTTGTAATAGTTAAATACTTTGCCTGCATTTTTTACTTCAACATATGATAAGAATCTCAGTTAATATTTTTGAGTAAATGCCATGCAGCAGGTACTATAATAAACACTAAACTCAATCATCTTACTCAGTCCTCACAACTCTGTGAGGCTAAGATCCTCACACACAGTTATAATCCACTGCAAAGATGAGGAAACTGAAGGTTAGAGGGGAAATCACTTGTCCAAGAGCTACGGACATGTGTGGCTTTGCCCATCTACGTATATTCTAGTTTTTTTGGTTATAAATCCTAATTATTCTTGAGAGACTATGCCTCTCCTACTCATATTATATGTAATGTAGATAGAACATATGACTCACCAGATTCCTGTCCTTTAATCACAGAAAATGATTTAAAGATAGATCATGAAACGATTAAGGACGATGAAAATCAGACGAGATATTTATTAAAATTATTGGAAAAGTAAATCTGTTTATATATAGTTGTTAATGTATAAAACCATTTGGCCATTGCCATCCAACTTGTCATAATAAGGAAAGAACCCGCCATGTAATTATCTAAAGAAAAAAAAAAAGAGAGAGAACTGAGAAGTAGAAAGATAAAAAAGAGTTTGTGTGATTTAATCTGGAACACTGGGATGCGGTCATACCTAAAACTAGTGTATGTCTAGAGTTTTCAGATACATGAGTCCAAGATTTTGCCAAAACCAGTTAAGTTATGGTTCTATAATCTGCACTTAATACAAAATGGCTCCTAACATGTTCACATGACTAATAAGTAGTAAAACTGGGATTATAAAATTACGCATGCCACCAGAATTTAAAGCTTTTTTTGGCTGACATCTTTTTTGCGATATAATTTCCACATCATAAAATTCACCCCTGTAAAGTGTATAATTCAATGGAATTTGTTTATCACCAGACTATAATTTAGAGCATTTCCAGTCACTCTGCCCTGCTCTCCCTCTCCCATCCCCAGGCAAACAATAATTTACTCTCTATCTCTATGGATTTTCCTTTTCTGGACTTTTCATACAAACATAATCATATAATACATGGTTTTGGGGACGTCTTTTTTCAGTTATAATTTTCACAAAGTTAATCATTGTAGTCTAACTGAAGCACTCTTTCACCATGAAGCATATTGTTATTTAAGTGTTTTTTTTTCTTTTGTAAATATCCTTTATCAGGTTGAGGAGAAAGTTCCCTTCTATTTCTAGTTTTCTGAGTGTGTTTTTTAAAAATCATAGAAGAGTGCAAGGTTTTTAGCAAATGCTTTTTCTTCCACTATTGAGATAACTATGTGTTTTTATTCATTTATGAATATGGCAATAGAATAATGTATATAAGTGATTTATTTTCATGTGTTACACCAAACTTACCTCATTTGTATAAATACCACTTAATCATGCTATACAATCTTTTGTATATGTTCCTGGATTTGGTTTGCTAGCATTTTGTTAAAGAATTTTGCATCTGTATTCATAAGAAATAATTGATGTGCAGTTTTTTTTTTTTTAATGACATCTTTGCCTGTTTTTGTACAAGTGTATTGCTGGCCTCAGAATTACTTTTTAAGTATAGCCTCCCATTCTATTTTTTGGAAGAGTTTGTAAAAGATTGATATTAATTCTTCTTTATATGTTTGTTAGAATTTGGGAAGCCATCTGGGCTTGTGATTTTCATTGTGGATAATATTTGGTAATGATTTCAAAATCTTTTGCTTGTTATAGGCCCATTTAATTGACTATTCTGGACTCAGTTTTTGATAGTTTGTGTTTTTCTAGAAAATTGAACACTTCATCTAAGTTTTCTAAACTATTAGTGTATAGTTGTTCATCTTATTTCCTTAAAGTCCTTTTCAATTCTGTAAGGATAGTATTGGTGTTCTCTCCTTCATTCCTGAGTTTGGTAATTTCAGTTTTCACTCTTCTTTTTGTTAGTCTAACTAAAGGCTTGTCAATTTTATTGATCTTTTTGAAGAACTAACTTTTAATTTCATTGATTCTTTTTGCTGTATTTCCACTCTTCAGTTTAAATATTTCCATTTTAAATTGCATTATTTCCTTTCTTCTTTGTGTTTAATTTGCTTATATTTTCCTGGTGACTTTGGTGCATTTAGAGTCCTGATTTGAGAGCTTTTTTTTGTTAACATAGGCATTTACAACTGTAAATTTCCCATTAATAACTACCCTAGCTGTTTCGCATAAGTTTGGGGATTTTATATTTTATTTATCTCTAGATATTTTGTAATGTACCTTATGGTTTTTTCCTGACCTGTTGTGTTTTTATGTGTGTGGTTTAATTTCCATTTATTTCAGAATATTTAAAATTATTTTCCACTATTGATTTCTAATTTAATTCCATCATGGTCAGAGGACATACTTTGCAATATTTCAGTCCCTTTCAATATAGTGAGACTGGCTTTATATACCAATTGTGGGCTATCCCGGTGAATGTTTCATGGGCAATTGAGAAGAAGATGTATTCTGCTGTTGTTGGGTAGAGTGTTCTATATGGGTTTGTTAGGTCTACTTGATTTTTAATATTGTTCAACTCCTGTATTTCTTCGTTGATCTTCTGCCTACTTGTTTTATCCTTTATTGAAAATGTAGCCCTTTTATTTGATTCTTTAATCTGTTTATACTTAATGTTAATATTGATATAGTTAAATTTACATGTGACATTTTACTCTTTATTTTCTATATTTCTCAGATCTTTTTATCTCTTTATATCTTTATAGCTTTCTTTTGCATTAAGTGAATATTTTGTAATGTAACATTTAATATTTGTATTAAAATAATTTTTCAATTATATTTTTTGAATTATTTTCTTAATGTTTGCTCTATGGCTTAGAATATACATTTAATTTATAAAAAATCTACTTCAAATTTAAACAATTTTAACATGAAAAGATGGTTACAGTTATATATTAGGTTGGTGCAAAAGTAATGGTGGTTTTAGCATTGTTGAAATTTGCCATTTGATATTGGAATACATTCTTAAATAAATGTGTTTATGTTATACATCATTTTGATGTATATTTCTTGCTTTATGATTTTTGCTAATGACTTATTATCTGTTGTTAATTTTATATTTATTTTAGAGTATTTGTATGTTAGACAAAAAGCAAATTCAAGTGATTTTTTTATTTGATTTCAAAATGGGTCATAAAGCAGCGAAGAAAACTCGCAACATCAACAATGCATTTGATATTCTAATAGGGATTGCATCGAATCTGTAGATCACTTTGGGTAGTATAGATGTTTTAACAATTTTGATTCTGCCAACCCATGAGGATGATATGTTTCTCCACCTGTGTATGTCCTCTGTTATTTCCTTCCTCCCTAGTTCTCCCTGTAGAGGTCTTTCAGCTCCTTAGTTAAATATATTCCTAGGTATTTTACTTTCTGTGTTGCTATTGTGAAGGATATTGAGTCTTTGATTTGGTTCTCAGTTTGACTGTTGTTGGTGTATAGGAATGCTATTGATTTGTGTACATTGATTTTGTAACCATTTGACCCAGCAATCCCATTACGGGGCATCTACCCAAAGGAAAAAGACATTCTGTAAAAAAGACGTCTACACTAGAATGTTTATATTAGTACAATTCAGGCTCCACAAAACCTGGTAAGGCAGCTGTCTCTGCGGGGGTCAAAGGTCTGCTCCCAGGCTGCCAGGGAGGGGCTGACGTGGCCCTACCTAGCCAGAAAGTCTGCTTGTGGGGGAGGGGCCATCTGAGATTCACAATATGGCTGTCAGGACCAGGCCCCACTCTTCTATCCCCTTCTCTGTTCCATGATCTCCCCCTAGCAACTGCCAGCCAGCAGGAGCCCAAATTAGCTGAGTTGGCCCATGAGTGTGCTGTGGCTGGGACCACTCTGCACTCTCCCCTCTCCCTTCAGTCCTGCCCACTCAGGCTCCTTCCCCTCCCCATTCACGAATCTCCCCTTTGCATGTACCCCTGACACCATTGAGTCCCAATGGCATGGGATTTGGCCTGTGGGCCTTTCCTTGGGTTCCCAAAGATCAATCCTTGATGGTGCCAGGGAGAATCGTGGTGGTACAAGTTGCCTATGGGATGCTCAAACAGGTTTTATATCCTTCCACCTCTGGGTGCACCCTACTCTGATGGAGCAGCCAGTCAAGCAGCAATGGGGAGGGCTGGTGTGCAGGGAGCTCATACTCTGTACATCCCTTAGTCCGCTGTAGGTCTTTAAGTAAAAAGGTTGAACCCCACTCTCTGTGGAAACCTGGTGTTGTGGATGCACCAACAGTTGGAAGAGCAGTTCCTGGGCACACTGGATCAATTGTTTCTTTTGGCAGCCATGAACGGGGACAGGAAAGTGAGCAAAAGTGTCTGAATGGAAGAAAGCTAGCACTCTCGTCATCTCTGTTCCACTGTCTCCAGAAGGCAGCCTGTTCAAAATGCCAGGCTCTGGGTTCATGCAGATCCCACCAGCCCCCTGTGGGATCCCACCAGGCCCCTTGGCTCCCACAGTCTGGGCCAGAGTTGGGAAATGTTTGTATGGGAACAAAAGAAACAAAAACTGAGGGCCTGAAGCCCCTTGGGGAGGACAAAAGCACGTAGTGGGTGGAGAAGCAATATGGCACCTGCCATCTCAGCTGGGGTCTGTGGTGATGGGAAGCAGCCCTGAGGGTACTGGGAGGCTGGTGCTTTGTCTTCAAGAAGCTCCCAGTTCACTGGCAGCAGCAGCTTTTGGGCTCATGAGGATAGAAGGGCTCTCCAGCAGCTCCGGAGCCCACTGACTGCCAGAGATGTCGGGGAGAGAGAAAGAAACCCCTCTACCTACACTTCTTGCTGGACTCCAAGCCTCTCAGGGTTTGATCTCTGCCAGTATCTTGCTCCTTCTTGTTCTGCTCTGCAACTTCTTCCTGTGGAATCTCTGGTAGGTTAGGGCACATTTCCCTTGGAATTGTACCCAATTTATGTTTGTTTGTTCTTTTTCATCTAAAACTTTACTTTTTTTCTGAGATGATCTGACAGCTGGTGTTTCTGGTCTGCTATCTTGGCTCTATCTGATTCTTATATTTGAATATAAAACAATACCATTGTGACCATAAATAAATATTTTCTCAATTTTAAATATCTCTAGCAAATATTAAAATTTCCTCATTGTCTCAGAAAATAATCCTGGATGGGGTGGCAAGTTCACTAGGAGTTGATCTTTATTGAGAGAGTTATTATACTACTTACAATATTTTTTCTGTAATGAATAATTTTAAAATGTGTTAAATATGACTTTTAGAGTAATTATTTTACCAAGTCAGCTATGGGTCTCTGATAAGAAAGGGAAAGGTGGAGGAATTTTTTTTTTTTTTGGTATGATTCATAGAGATTAAAATGTATTTTGAGGTGTTTTATAAATAGCTATACCTAAAGCTTTAAGAGTAAAATGTTTTATATTTAATTGTACTATTTTAAGTGTACTGAAAATTAATAGACCAAATACCATCATACAGAGTTTAGAAATGTAATGTGTTAAGGTCACTACCTTTTAAATTATCACACATGTATGTAGTGTGTCTAGAATATTTGGCACTCTCATAGATTATTGAGTTTTCACAGGATAGGCCTGTACACATATACAGTTGATTTAAATAAGATATGAAGGCTATGGCCGTGTTTATTTATCTACAGCTCCGTTCATTGTATGTCATTAATAAATTTGATAATTTCAGATATTGTCCATCCATACACTCATTCATTAAGTAAATGAAATGTTTGTTTGCCAACTTTGGTGTTTGGTAAGGCAGATAATAGTGACCAATTTTTTTTTCCTTACTACCTAATATTTAACTAGTTTCATGTGAAGAAATCTTTTCTCCCCAAATAATTATAATCTTCATGAAGGAAACATATGTATATATACATTTTTATACTAATATTCTTTAGTGTCTTGTCAATTTTGCAGAATGTATTTATTGAACTATAGTAAATGAGATTATGTACTCCAAGTGAATGTATCTGATATTTTGTTAAAGAGAGTGGGCTGTGCTCTCATGGGACTGTGATTAGAATTTAGGATAGATTTGCATGCTTTACAGAGTATATGGATAATGTCCACATTAGAAATAAATATAGCCTTTGACCTAAAATTTCAACCAGGCCAATTCTTAATGGATTGGTAGTCTTGAAGTCTTTGTTTAATTCTAATAATATTTCAAAAATGTTCATACACTTAAAATAATCTACCCAAGTAGATTTTAAATTCCCAAAGTGCTAGAATAAAGGCTGAAAAGTGTATTGTTTTTCCATAACATTTACATCTTTGTTTTGCACTCAGTTGGTATTCAGAAAATTTCGAGTGTGAATGAATTTTCAACAATTTAAGATGATCTGGTGTTTTAAGCATGACATTTCCCATTTCTGTATAGATGGTAGACTAATCAAATCTTTCTTTCTGTTCTACTTTCTATTTTCCTACAAGAAATCCACAGTAGGCTTTGTTTAGTCTACTAAAAGTTTTATATCCACAAATAAGCATACAATGTACCATGTTTCCGAGAATTGCATCAGTTTATAAATCCCATTGCAGGAATAATATGAATGTTTACTGTCAACTTAAGCCTAGCCCAGACAACCAAATCTCCCCTCAGGAAGGAAAAAAATAAAATCTGAGGAGTTCACCTAAGGAGTGAAGGAAAGGAATCAATCTATTAAACCGAAAATAACATCCAATTTTTTTATGGTCTACTTGTCAAAGAACATTAGAAGACACAGGAGAGAATGCATCTGAAAATTTCCAAAACTATTCTGGTGGAACAGAAGGTGATCTTGTTGTAATGCCATAAGTCAATTCCTGTTACAAAATTTGAACACTTTGAACAAACATGAAAGAAATAATTCAGCAAACATGATTTAAGGAAAGCTCAATAATTAATTTTTAAACAATTTCTGTTAGATATGCAAATCTTATATAATTACATCATCCAGAATCCTTACAAAACAGGAAGAAAAATGGGAGTTCAAAATAAAAGAATGTTTGGCAACATTGACAATGATCTTCCTAATGTTTCCGGTTTCAATAGTAGCCAAGAAAAGCAGAGAATAAAACATTGCACAAAGAAAAGAACAGTCATCATTATAGGAAAAGTCAACTTACTAAGTTTTGATTTCTTTGACTTCCTTCACTTAAGAAGAAGCATTATCTTCATTGATTCCTCTCTGATCATAAATAATACTGGGTACCATACTTTCCATTATTATTTACTTATTCTTAGGACAATTGAGCTGTATATGAACAATGTAGATATGCTATGATTAGGCAAACTTGTTTAAATATGTCATTTATCAAGAATTAGAAAGAATCCAGCCATCATTTCATGGACAGAAAAGTCAAAAGGCTATCAAATACTCTGGAAAAGATAAAACTTTATGCTACCTCTTTGTTAACATTTCTCCACTCGAGGGCCACCATGTGAAGTACAAAGTTACAGTGCAGATTGCAACCAATTGTCCTGAGAACTGTGTCCACACTGACAACTACCACTTGACCTGTTGCATCTAACTTCTACTGAAGCTAATGGACAAATTTCATTAAAAGTATTTGGAAAAGTGGTTATCTACCAAACTGAAGGTCCAGAGGGGTCAGACTTAAATACTATAATCATCTTAAAGACAAAATGAATATTTGACTAATAAGCACTCATCAAGAAGTTTTGATATTAGAAGCATTTGGATTAGCTCAAGGAGTGTAATCTAAGATGATTAAAATTTGGTTCTTGATCTCAATCAGCAGAATGGAAATAATCAGGTATGTCCGTTGAGCATAATTTATTTACATAATGCTTTAGGGTAAAATATAGGTATCAAAAATATAAATGGTACTCAATTACTCTGGTGGATTGTGAAGACATCATACAACATGCGGGATCAGAGAAAATGGGGATTACTGCAATAAACAGTAAGAAATAGGAAATCATTATAGGTCACACAAGTACATAAGCAAAATAAAAGAAGTTTAAGAACAGTGGATAGTAGGGACAGATCTTTCATGGCAGGCTAAATAGACTTCCTTCAATTGGTGCCCTGCACATAGCAGACATTTGGAAAATGCTGTCTTATTTAATTATAATTATCAATAAAGCCCCTGCATGTAGAAATCAGAATTTGTATTTGGAATTTTCAGTTTCTGTATTTTTGAACAAAAAAGGGAAGCTTACTTAAGATAGTAACATATTTTGCTAAAGCAGTTTCAATTGTATTTTTTTAACTATGTTGTATTGCATCCCATTAACATACTTTTTTAAAACAAGTAGAGAAGCTATGCCTGCAATTGAAAGTAAAATATTTTGCAGCCTTGTTAAATCTCATTTACTTCATTTAAGATCCTTTAGGGCATATCCAAGCAGGCTTTGTTTCAACTTAATTAGAAAAATTGACACCTAATGTTGATAATTTTAGTATATTGATCTTGATGTTTCAATGAAATGTTCAGGTCCTTGAATTAAGCCTTTCATTAAATTATGAATCTCTTTTAGACTCATTTTGCTCAAAGACGTTTATTAAATATTCCTTCTTTAAAAGTGGATAAAAAAATAAGTGCCTAAAGGAAAAACAATTAGGAAACTCTACTGGCAGTGTAAAGTTTTGAAAGGATAAAGGCTTATGTCAGATTGCTTTCTGGGAGAAGACAAGGGGGATGGGTGCAAGAGTCACTTGGAAGATAAATAGATGACTATGATTTGATGACAGTTTCAATATAGAGGGATTAAAGAGTCATAAGTCAAGATGCCTCAGAAGAGTGAAGTTGAGATAACTGAAAACAAAGAAATTATTCCTACAAATGGCAGTGTCAAAGTAGAGATCCACTTTGGCCAGGCAAGGCAGCATAACTACCAAATGCTTTTTAATTCTCTAACTCATAGGGCTACTTTACTTGATTAGCAGTGGTCTTGATGTCAGATTTATAGTTAAAACTAATAAGACATAACAGTTTTCATTCAGCACCAAATTTGTGTAGCTTTTAGAAACAGATGCAGAATAGAATACTACAAAGCTTCTCATCTAAAGCATAATGAAGGTCTTAACAACTCTCAGGCTCATTTTTGAATGTTTTAATCTTTGGCACCCCAGACATTTGTAATCACACAAGGAGTGCTCAGTACATGTATACAGCCTCCGCTTAGGACACCTAATCCAGCATATCTGCACATTTTTATAAAAGTTAAATATTTTATATATATTTAATGGTATGGAAAAATATAATAGTAAATGAAATTCCAGTACATAAAAGCTATCTGCACAGTAAAATCCAAAATTTGTACATAAACATTAGGGAATAGAATATCAAGGCTGATTATGTCCAGTGATTAAATGAAAAGGTGATTTTAATTATTATTCTTTATGCTTCTATTTCCAATTGTATATGGCTATATATTACCTTTAAAACCAAAAAAAAAATTAAGACATAGTAAACACATTAAAAAGTCCTTTTTTTCTGTTTATTTTTATTTATTTTTTTATTTCAGCATATTACAGAGGTATACATGTTTAGGTTACGTATATTGCCTTTGCCCCACCCGAATCAGAGCTTCAAGATATCTGAATTAGAATGTTTATAGCAGCGAAATTCACAGTTGCAAAGATGTGGAAACAACCCAAGTGCCCATCAATGCATGAGTGGATTAATAAAATGTGATATATGTATACTATGGAGTTCTACTCAGCCACAAAAAGCAATGGTGATATAGCACCTCTTGTATTATCCTGGATAGAGCCAAAAGTCATTCTACTAAATGAAGTATCACAAGGATGGAAAAACAAGCACCACATGTACTCACTATCACATTGGTATTAACTGATCAACACTTAAGTGCACATATAGTAATAACATTCATCAGGTGTCGGGCAGAAGAGAACAGAGAGGTGGGGATGGTCATATACACACATAATGTGTGAGGTGAGCACTGTCTGGGGGATGGACACATTAAAAAGTCCTAAAGTGAATCTCTCCTGATTTTTAATTTTTTTTTTATTTTTAATTACTATGGGTACATAATAGTTGTATATATTTCTAGAATACATATGATGTTTTGATCCAGGCATGCAATGTGAGTTATCTAAATCAGGGTAATTGGGTATCCATCACCTTAAGCATTTATCATTGTTTTGTGTTAGGAACATTCTAATTCCATACTTTTAGGCATTTTAAAGTATACCCTAACTTATTGTTGACTAGAGTTACTTTGTTGTGCTATCAAATATTGTTCATTATATCTAACTATCTAACTAGATTTTTGCACAGATTAACGATCCCTACTTTATCCTCCCACTCCACTACTGTTCTCAGCCTCTGGTAACCATCATTCTACTCTCTGACTCCATGAGATCAGTTGTTTTAATATTTATTTCTTATATATGAGTGAGAACATGAGAAATTTGGCTTATTTCTCTAAATATAATGTTCTCCAGTTCCATCCATTTTGGTGCAAAGGACAGGATTTTATTTTTTAATGACTATATAATATTCCATCGTGTATATGTACCACATTCATCCACTGATCAACACTTAAATTGATTCCACATCTTGGCTATTGTGAATAGTGCTGCAATAAACATGGGAGCACAGATATTTTTTTGATATACTGAATTCCTGCCTTTGAATATATACCCAGCAGTGGGATTGCTGGGTCATATGGTAGTTCTATTTTTAGTTTTAGTTTGTTGAGGAATCTCCATATTGTTCTCCATAGTGGTGGTACTAATTTACATTCTGAAAAACAGACATGCATGCCGACATTCATTATTGCCTTTTTTATAAAAGCCCTTTTAATAGGGGTGAGATGATAGCATATGGCAGTTTTGATTTACATTTCTGTGATGACTAATGATGCTGAGCATTTTTTTCATATACCTGTTGGCCATTTATATGTCTTTTTTTGAGAAATGTCTATTCAGATCTTTCCCCCAATTTTTATTGGATTATTTGATGTTTTCCTATTGAATTAGTAGAGGTCCTTATGTATTCTAGTCATTAATCCCTTCTTGTATGGATACTATGCAAATATTTTCTCCCATTCTGTGGTTGTCTCTTCGTTGATTGTTTTCTTTACTGTGAAGAATCTTTTTAGCTTGGTGTAATCCCATTTATCCAATTTTGCTTTGGTTGCCTGTGCTTTGGGGGAATGACTCATGAAATCATAGTCCAGACCAATGTCCTGAAGTGTTTCTCCAAAGTTTTATTTTAGTAGTTTCATGGTTTCTGGTCTTAGATTTAATACTTTAGTATGTTTTGATTTTATTTTTGTATATGGCAAGAGATAAAGATCTAGTTTCACTCTTCTGCATACAGATATCTAGTTTTCCTAACATCATTTATTGAAGAGACTGTCTTTTCCCCAGTGTATGTTCTTGGAAGCTTTGTTGAAGATAAATTTACTACAGATTTGTGGATTTATTTCTGAGTTCTCTATTGTGTTCCTTTGTTGTGTGTATCTTTTTTTATGCCAGTACCATGGCATTTCTCTTTACTACAGCTCTGTAATATAATTTTAAATGAGGTAACGTGGTTCTTCCAGTTTTATTCTTTTTGCTTAGGATGTCTTTAGCTATTCTGGGTCTTTTGTGTTTCCTTATAAATTTTAGGATTTTTTTTCTATTTCTGCAAAGAATGTAATTAATATTTTGATGGGGATTATATTGAATCTACAGATTACGTTGGGTAGTATGGATAGTTTAACAATATTGATTCTTCCAATCCATGAGCATGAAATATCTTTCCCTTTTTGTGTATACTCTTCATTTACTTTCATTGATGTTTTATAGTTTTCATTGTAGAGATCTTTCATTTTTTTGGTTAAGTTTATTCCTAGGTATTTGATTTTATTCATAGGCATTGTAAATGAGATTAAATTCTTGGTTTCTTTTTCAGATTGCTTACTGTTGGCATATAGAAATGCTACTGGGTATTGTATGGTTATTTTGAAATTTTGCCCAGTTCATTTGTCAGTTAAAAGTATTTTGTCAAGTCTTTAGTTTGCTCTAGATATAAGATCATATCATCTGCAAACAAGGATGATGTGACTTCTTCCTTTCCGATTTGGATGTCAGTTATTTCTTTCTCTTGATTGATTGTTCTACCCAAGACATCAAGTACTTGTTGAATAACGGTGGTGAGAGTGGGCATTCCTTTTTTTTTTTTTTTTATTCTAGATCTTAAAGGAAATGCCTTCAATTTTTTCCCATTCAGTACTATATTACCCATGGGTCTGTCAGAAATGGCTTTCATCAGGTTAGGTATGTTCCTTCTATGCCCAGTTTTTTGGAGTTTTATCATGAAGAGATGTTGAATATTATTGAATGCATTTTAGGATCAATTGAAGTGAACATATGGCTTTTGTCCTTCACTCTGTTGACATTACGTATCACATTGATTGATTTGCCTATGTGGAACCATCCTTGCATCTGTGGGATGAACTCCATTTGATCATGATTAATAATCTTTTTAATGTGTGGTTGAATTCAGTTTTCTAGCATTTTGTTGAGGATGTTTGCATCTATGTTCATCAGAGACATTGGCCTACAGTTTTCTTTTTTTTTTTCTAATTGATTTTTTTTTTAGGTTTTTTATTTCAGGGTACTATGGGGGTACAAATGTTCTACTCAACCACTAAAAACAATGGTGATATAGCACCTCTTGTATTATCCTGGATAGAGTTGGAACCCATTCTAATAAGAGAAATATCACAAGAATGGAAAAACAAGCACCACATGTGCTCACCATCAAACTGGTTTTAACTTATCAACACTTAAGTTCACATATAGTAATACTATTCATCAGGTGTTGGCCAGATGGGAGGGGGAAGGGCAGTGGGTATATACACACCTAATGGGTGCAGTGCGCACCATCTGGAGGATGGACATGCTTGAAGCTCTGGCTCGGGTGGGGCAAGGGCAATATACAGTTTTCTTTTTTGTTGTTGTTGTTGTTATGTCTTTGTTTGATTTTGGTATCAGGGTGATATAGGCCTCATAGAATAAGTTTGAGAATATTCCTTTTCAATTTTTTGACATAATTTAAGTAGGATTGGTAATAGTTCTTCTTTGAATGTTTGGTAGAATTTAGTAGTGAAGCCATCGGGTCCTGGGCTTTTCTTTGATGGGATACTTTTTACTACTCTTTTTGTCTCCTTACTTGTTATTGGTTTATTCAAGTTTTAGATTTCTTCCTGGTTCAATCTTGGTACTTTGTGTGTATCTAGGAATTTTTCCATTTCTTCTAGGTTGTACAATTAATTGGCATATGGTTGCCCATAATATTCTCTACTGATCCTTTGAATTTTTTCAGTATCAATTGTAATGTTTCCTTTTTCTTCTCTGATTTTATTTATCTGGATCTTCTTTCTTGTTTCCTTATTTAGACTGAGTAAAGGTTTTTCAATTTTGTTTAACTTTTCAGAGAATCAATTTTTCATTTCATTTATCTTTTGTATTTTTTGTTTTAATTTCATTTATCTCTGCTCTGATTTTTATTATTTCTTTTAGTCTACTAAGTTAGAGTTTGATTTTCTCATGTTCTTTTCTAGTTTTTTTCAAATGCATTGTTACATTGTTTATTTGAAATTTTTATACTGTTTTGATGTAGGCACTTATTGCCGTATACTTTCCTCTTAGTACTGCTTTTATTGTATCACATAGGTTTTTATATGTTGTGTTTTTGTTTTCAATTGTTTGAGAAATTTTTTAAATTTCCTTCTTAATCTATTAATTGACCCTCTGGTCATTCAGAAGCATTTTGCTAAATTTCTGTGAGTTTGTATAGTCTCCAATGTTCCTTTAGTTATTGATTTCTACTTTTATTCCCTTGTGGTCAGAGAAAATACTTGATATGATTTCAATTTTTTTAATTTTCTAAGACATTTTTTGTGGCCTAACATACGGTCTATCCTTGAGAATGATCCATGAGCTGAGGTGAAGACTGTAGTTGGTGCATCTGTAAGATGAAATAATCTGTAAATATCCGTAAGGTCCTCTTGATGTATAGTGCAGATTAAGTCCAATGTTTTTTTGTTGATTTTCTGCCTGGATGATCTGTACAATGCTGAATGTAGGATGTTGAGATCTCCAATGATTATTGTATTGGGTCTATCTCTCTCTTTATCTGTGATAATATTTGCTTTATATATCTGATTCTTCCAGTGTTGAGTGCATATATATTTAGAATTGTTATATCCTTTTGGTGATTTGGTCCCTTTATCACTATATAATGACCTTGTTTGTCTCTTTTTACAGTTTTTGTCTAAATTTATCTATCTGATAGAAGTATAGCTACTATTACTCTTTGTTCATTTCTATTTGAATGGAATTTCTTTTTCTACCCTTTTATTTTCAGTCTATAGGTGCCTTTATAGGTAAAATGAGTTTCTTATAGATAAGATACAATTGGGCCTTGCTTTTTTATCCATTTATCCACTCTATGAGTTTTGATTGGAGAGTTTAGTCCATTCACATTTAATGTTTTTATTGATAGGTAAGAGCTCACTGTTGCCATGTTGTTTTTTGATTTCTTGTTGTTTCGTGGTCCTCTCTTTCTTCCTTACTTCCTTCCCATCTTTCTTTCTTAAAAGTGATTTTCTCTGATAGGGTGTTTTAATTTCATGCTTTTTATTTTTTGTATGCCTGTTGTAGGTTTCTTAATTTGAAATTTGTTTCTTAATTTGCAACAAACATTTTTATAACCAATTAGTTTAAACACATGACAACTTATATCTGCTTACAGAAAACAAACAAGAACAAACACAAATGAGCAAAGAGAAATCTCAAAGAAACTTTGTACTTTAACTCTACTCCTTTTGCTTTTTGACTATTGGTTGTTTCTATTTATGTGTTTTTATTGTATCTATCTCTTAGAAAATTATTGTAGTTATTTTTGATGGGCTTGTCTTTTAATCTTCCTACTCAAGATACAAATGGTTTATACACCACAATTATAGCAATAGAGTATTCTGTATTGGTGTACTTATTGTTACCAGTGAGTTGTAAACCTTCAGATACTTTATTATTGTTCATTAATATCCTTTTCCTTAATATTAAAGAACTTCTTTTAGCATTTCTTGTAGGACAGCTATGGTGTTGATGAATTTGCTCAGCTTTTGTTTGTCTGAGAACATCTTTATTCTTATGTTTAAAGATATTTTTGCAGGATATAATATCCTAGGGTTAAGGTTTTTTTTTTTTTTTTCCTTTAGCACTTTGAATATGTCATGTCACTCTCTCCTGATATGTAAGGTTTCCACTGAGAAGTCTCCTGCCAGAAGCTTTGGAGCTCTTTTATAGGTTAGTGTTTTTCTCTTTTTTCTTGCCTACCTTAGGCCTTTTTCTTCATCAGTGACCTTGATTATCTGGGAGCTTGATTATTAAATGCCTTGAGGTGGTCATATTTTGATTAAATCTGCTTGGTGTTCTATGACCTTCTTGTACCTGAATATTGATATCTTTCTCTAGGTTTGGAAAGTTCTTTTATTATTATTTCTTTGAATAAATTTTCTTGCCCAATCTCTCTCTCTAGCTCCTCTTTATGGTCAATAAATTTTAGCTTTGCCCTTTTGAGGCTATTTTCTAGGTGATGTAGGTGTGATTTCTTCTTTATTATTCTTTTTTCTCTTATGACTGTGTATTTTCAAATAGCCTATCTTCAATTTCTCTTTTTATATCTTCTGCTTGAGAGACTCTGGTGTATTTCTCAGTTGTCAATTGAATTTTTCAGCTCCAGAATTTCTGCTTGATTTTGTAAATTTCAATCACTTTGTTAAATTTCTCTGATAAGCTTCTAAATTACTTCTCTGTGTTGTCTTGAAGTTCATTGAACTTCTTCAGAACAGCTATTTTTAACACTATGTCTGAAAGTTCATATGTCTCTACCACTCTGGGATTGGTCACTGGTAAATTATTTAGTTTGTTTGCTGAGGTCATGTTTTCCTGGATGTTCCTGATGCTTGTGGATGTTTTTCATTGTCCAAGTATTGAAGATTTATGTGTGTTTTCTAATCTTTGCTGTCTAGGCTTACTTGAACCCCTTCTTAAATCCCTTCTCCTTCTTGAGAAGGCTTTCCAAGTATTTAAAGAGAATTTAAAGTTGAGACCTAGGTCTTAGGTCAATGCAGCCATATTAACACTGGGCATGCCTCAAGCCTAGTTATTCTATGACTCTTGCAGACTTCTGGTGGTAACTGCCTTGGTGGACTTGGGTAAGGTATGGGAGAATTCTATGGATTACTAGGAAAAGTTCCTCATTCTCTTCCCTTATTCTCTATGCTGGGATGCTGGAGTTGTGGGAGGAGCGATGTGGGCACTCCTTAATGGCCACCACAGACGGTTCTTTGCCAGGTCTCACATGAAGTGAGCCCAGTCTTGCTCAAAGCCCATGGTGACTGCTACCTGGCTACCTTTTATGTTTATTCCAAGGCCAAATGTTCTTTAGTTAGTAGATGGTTGATCCTGCCAGGACTAGGTCCTTCCCTTCAGGGTGATGTGTTTCCCTCTGGCCCAGGGTTGATCTAGAAACACCATCCAGGAACTAAGGCTTGAAATCAGAGCTTCAGGAGTGCTGCTTGATACTTTTTCTTTAACTGTGCCTGAGCTGGTACCCACATTGCAAGACAAAGTCTTCTGAACTCTTCCTTTTCCTTTCCTCGAATGGAAGAAGACTTTCCCTGAGCTGCACTGCCTGTAGTTGGAGTAGGAGTGACACATTCACTGGCTTGGCCATTGCTACTGATGTCTCACTTATCATGTGCACACCAAATTCACTGGCTCTGAGCCAGTACAACTGCAAAACTTGCCAAAGGGCTGCAGTTTTTGTGGCCTGACTGACTTATGAATTTATTTCACACTCCAGGCCAGTTTTTGTCAGTTGGTTGTGGGGCTAGACAGAATTCAGGTTTCTATCTCTGGGGCAGAGGATTTCCCTCTGGATGGGCTGGTCTAAATGCTCTTTCTGTGGGTGCCAGCAGAATTCTGCCCTGTGATGTGTTCCCTGTGATAGTTCCGCCCTGAATTCCAATGCAAAGTCCACAATCAGTTCACTCTTCCTCCTCTGGGGCACACAGATTCTTTTCCCATCCTGTGTGCTGGTGTGGCACTGCGGGTGGATGGGGGAGCAGTGGGGTAGACAAGGCAATACTGTTTTTTTCCTGCTTGCTTCAGTGCCTCTTTCCTTGACATAGTATTAAAATGAGGTTCTGTGATTGCTCACTCATTTTTTGTACGTCTGAAGGTGCTTTCTGGCATGGATAGTTGTTTAATTTGTTGTTCATGTGGAGGGATGATCAGTGGAGGTTTCTATTTGGCCATCTCCTCTGCCCCTCGCTCTGTATCTGTAGTTAACTATGTAGCCTCCCAAGCTGTAAATGAGAGTGTGCATTCTTTTGTGTTTCTGCAGCTCATCAATATTCACCACTTATTTTTCTATAAACAATTTCAACATTAGATGAATGAATTTAATCTTGTACATAGTGCTCAGCGGGATCCTCATGTTTTTTGAGACTAAGGAATAATTTCCTTAACATGTCTTGAGTTAAAGTTATAAGGGATATTTATTATCATTTCAGAGTACTATGGAGGTAACAGTTTGGTTACATATAATGCCTTATCCTTACTAGAAGAAAATGTTGGGAAAACTCTTACAGACATCGGCCTAGGCAAAGAATTTACAGAGACCCCCAAAGCAATCATGTCAGCAACAAAAATAAATAAATGGAACCGGATCAAATTAAAAAGCTTCTGTAAACTCAAGGAAACTAACATTAGAGCCAATGGACAGCCTACAGAATGGGAGAAAATATTTGCATTCTACACATTCAGTGAAGGGCTGATAACAAGAATCTGTGTAGAATTTAAGAAAATTAAAAAGAAAAAATCAAATAAACCCATAAAAAATGGGCAAAAGATATAAGGAATATTTAATCAAGGATTAAGTTTTCAGGCCTCTCTAAGGTTTAAGAAAAGGCCATATAACAAGTATTTACT
>CAUYRB010056811.1:0-40391 GCA_963574695.1 Propithecus perrieri
AAGTGTTTGGTTTAAATAAAGAGATACTATACATAGTAAGAGAACAGATTACAAAGGAAAAGCCCAGAGATGCCTTTGTTATTGTTTGAAAGTATACAATAAAAAGCTTTTTGCCTCCTTAGTTAAATATATTCCTAGGTAAGTTATTTTCTTTGCTGCTATTGTGAAGGGTATTCAGCCTTTTATTTGGTTCTCAGTTTCCCATGTGATACAAAAAAGTATTTTTAATGCTTTAAAGATTGATTTCAAATAAATTTACAGTATTTTGCTTAGTACACACAGTTCGCTAGAAGTTTTATAAACCTAAATCAGTATACCTGATTTGATTCATACTAACCTTAAATATAAATATACTGTGGCAATCCAATATTCTTTGAAACAATACAAAAAAATAGAGATTCTGCTCTTAGGAGGTGTGAACTGATGATAAGTTTTCAAAAATGATAGAGCATAAAAGAGATTAGAATAATAAGAATAGAAAAATATATGAAAAAGCCAGTAATGGCACCAAATTTATTTTTAAAATATGTGATATTTGTTATAATTCTTCACTGGCTTGCTCTAACACTCTAGAACATGACAATATTTCTCAGATTAATCAGTAATCAGATTAGAAACAGGTTCCATAACAGACTAATGGAGACTATTCCATGTTGCGGAGAATAGCTGTGCTTCACTGGAACAAAGATTCTAGTTTTGACCTACTCCTCTTCTAAAACTCACATAATAACGTTACATGTATATTCTCTATTATCATATTTACCATACTATAGACTCCTAATTTGTTAATTATCTTTACTCACATTGGGAAACTGATATTAATTCGTCCTCTCTCAGTGTTGTGCCTCCCATCAATGAATGGAACAATCCTATAACACACCTGCAGCAACAATGTATGTAGACCACACGGGCAGTACCACTGTGCCAGCCAAAGGGGGAGTGAATAAATGACTATGCCACCAAGAACTTGGTCCAAAGATTAGTCCAAGTTAAAAAGATCCCTTGTCCAGGGACTACAAATGTTTTTGAAAAATACTGAAAACTCATGAGATACCATGGGGCATTCAATTATAATAATTTGCTTGTTGCTCAAGAGATAATAATGTTGATAAGTATATTTTCCGAGAAAGTTTTCTTTTTTTTTTTTCTTTGCTGCACTGTGGCCAGAATGTTTGCAAGCAGGGAAACTGGAGACATTATCCTGGGTTTCTGGGTAGGGACCAGGGCCAAGAAAAATGTAATGGCTCCATATATGAACCCAAGCCTTTCATGCTTTGAGTAACTGGCACGGAGTTATGTAAATGTATGTATTCATCATGCTCCCCGCCTCACCTCGTTTTCTGAGGGACACTGGATTACCCGTCAGAGGACATTGGAACTCTTCTCCATGGCCACTGCACCAGCCACGGGACTCCTGCTTCTTAGGCAAGTAAAATGTATTTTCATTTTCCACACAGAACATATCTGATTATATCTTCTGGCCTTTGTCTACACTAGCTCCTCCACCAAAAATATCTCTGCCTGTTTCCACTCTGCTTCTCTATACCTCAAAATTCCTGCAAAAGATTATGCCATCTGCCTCAAACTTAATTTATACTTTTTCTAAAAGTATCATAGGTCTCATTTTTCCATCTTTTCTTTCCCCTTCCCACTTGCAGACTTGTTTTTTCTTTTTTAGTCAATGGAATCCTTTAAAGAAAAAATTCTGACAACAGTCCCATATGTTAAATAGATTAAAAAGTGGAGCTCCTTTGGCTGAAGCAGGGGAGAGTCTTTGAGAAAACCTGTCTATTCAGACTCATCCTCTTGCCCTGATACTGCTTCTAAGACGCCCCCAAGAAATGCAATTGGAAGGCCTATGGTTGACTAGCGCACAGCCCTGGGTGTCCAGATCCCTCTTCCACAGCCTGGTCCCCATGCCGGCCTTACCCTCCGGATGTTCCTACAGTGCCAGGACTCTGCCGTGATCCCCATTCTACCTAGAACCTGACGCTTTGCCACGTGCCTTTGGTCTTCTATGTCAAGTAGCTCCATCTAGCTCCCTGTGACTTCTAACTGAGCAAACACATCCCCCAGAACCATGGGTGCAATTCACTGACCCTTCCAGTTCAAACTACTCCTGTGATGCCATGCCTCCCTGATTGGGCACTTTGATGTGTTCACCAAAACTCACCAAGCATGCAGTGCTCTGGAACCATCAGAAGCCCCACTGTGGCTGGCACTGCAAGGGCCTCCTTTGCCACTGGCAGGATGCCCCACACCCCAGCCTGATCCCTTGACAGCACTCATGGGCTTGGTTTGTGCTATATTACTTTGTACTTTGTCCACATGCTTCACCCAAGTGTCTGTATGCTCTGTCTTTCCAAATACAAGATAACTCCTCAGACAATGAGCAAATCCATTACTACCATTACTTTTATTTATTACTGTTGTTAATCATTCTATGTACCTTGTTCTCCTGCAACTCCATGAATGCGTCCCGACTTTGCTACCAAACCATCAACTCTTTGAGGGAAGAAACTGTTTCCTTATTAGTTTTGGCTGCACACTAGACATTCAGCAAACACTTGTTGACTAACATATGAATAGTCCCTTCATGGGCTGGCATAGTGCTTCGCCTAGATTAAGGACTCAGAGATGATGATTGACTTATAAAATAATCAAAGAAAAATGAAAGGCTATAAAAAATAGTGAGAAAAAATAGTTCCACATGCTGTTGAAAACTAAAATCTGGTGTTTATTGCTATTAAGAAGCTATGACTATAGAGATGTACAAATATGAAACTCATATTATAAACTATTTATTTTTTTATTTGGATTTTAATTCCCCGCTTTAATCAGAATTACATTTTGAATAGTAAACAGCACCTGTGAACCAGCAGGTTGCCAGTAAATAGCCCTTTCTAAGATTTTCTCTTGAGCATGATAGAAACTACCCATGTCTGGTGGGTTGTCCTAGTAATCTTCAGAAAACCCTGTGGTTTGTACGCCACTGGCTTCATGGCTGCCTACTTTGTACCCACCCCGATCCTGAAATGGAGCTACCAGTAGTATATTTCCACTGGTGGGAGAAGGATCATCACTCAAGCTTGATGTTACCCCAACTGGAGGTTCCACTCTTTCCCTGGCTCCTGCCCTCTCTTCGGAGTCCAGTTCAGTTTTCACCTCCTCCAGGAAGCCTGTCTGGCCTTAAGAGCCCACTGGAGGGCTCCCTTCTCCATTCTCACATCATTCTTGGGCAATACCACTTTTTTCCCCCTACATTTAGCATCTATTACACCCTGTATTTTCAGGCACATCTAATATCCTCAAAATGTGGACTCCCCTCTCTCCCCACTAAAAAAAGTACTTTATAATTTGCAAGTGAGACCATTAAAGATTTTGTCCTTAAATCTTTATATTTGATCTCTATATTAATTCTTATATTTAAATAAATATTCACATGTATTCATACACACAAGATTGGTTGAACACACAGGAATGATAGTAATGACAAGCATACTACAGAATAAATTTAAAAAACATATGGCTAAGGATGGCAGATTGATCACACGCATATATCTCTTCTCCTTCCCCCAAACCCACTATGGTAACAGTAAAAGAATAAAAAAAGATATTAATCCACAAGGATAAAGAAATGGGAGAAGAGAAAACGCGGGAAAGAGATTCTCAAAAAGCTTTGGAAGGGAGAAGGCAGACAGAGGAGCACTCACTGACTCAGTATAAAGGAAGGGGTTATTCCCCAAATACCCACAGAGGGAAAGAATGAAGGAGAAGCCGCCCCATCTGGATTCTCTCCTTGCAGGCCCCTGGTACTCCACACAAGTTGCTGAGCTGAAGCAGGAGGATCGGGTGGAAGTCCGTATATGGAACTGTTAAGAGCAATTTTTAGCACAGAACCACCTTTTCTACCCATCGCAGCCCATTCCTACTCCCAGCAGGAGACGAAGGCCTTTTTCTCTGGAGAAATTATTAATATACCAAAGAAGTTGCAGACTCCGAGATACCAGGCAGGGTGAAGAGCAAAGGGTGGCAGTGATAGTCTACATACTGAAATGTTGTCCCTCAGCACCCTTTTCTGCCCTGACCCAGAATGCCAGCCTGTTCTTCTCTAGGGAACTCATAGACTCAGAAAAAATGCCTTGTATACTGACATTTCAGTGAAAAAGCCAGCTTGCTGCCTTATCACCTTGCAAGGAGGTCCTGTATTCTACAAGCTCCTCCAACACATAGAATTTCCAAGCAGCTGAATGGCACAGAATCTTAATAGATCACATGTGTCAAGGCAATTAACTGGAGTGGATTCTAAGGATGGGCTACTTCAACACTTATGCCAACCTCCTAGTAATGTTTGAGTTCAATTCAAAACTCTTTCCCTTCCCAATCTTGCTCTTATAACTAGGGCTCCAGATGAGATATAGTTTCTGCCAATCAGATATACTCATGCCAGACTTTGATTTAGAAATGAATCACATGGGAGGGAGACATGGTATGTGGCACCTGTTTTTTTTGCCTGGAACATGGCAGAGGTGGTGTGGCTCTGGATCCAGAGGCTACAGTACAATGATAGCTTCCTGACTGTGCAGCACCCCCCCATTTTGGTGGAGGCAGGAGCTCCCTGGCAGCCCCAGTTCTGAAATTCCATTTTGGGAACCATTCCTGGAAACTCAACCTAGTTCTATAATCTTGCCCTTCCAGTGGTTCTTGGAGCAATTCATTCCTCTCAATAAACTCATTTCTACTTAAACTAGCTAGAATAGATTCCGTTGCTGGGAATTAAGAATTCTGAAAATACAGTAGCAACATATAGTCAACATATTAATATATTATTATGCCTTAGCAAAAATGAATAGCTAGTAAAGCAGAATAGCATTAATCAGCAATACATCATAAATAATTACAAAAACTTACATGAGTCAATCTGTTTATGCAATTTTGAATTGCCAGGACTTCCATTGAAGAAAAGAGTCTTTAACCAGGAAAAATATTAAATACATAATAAATAACATGCATGAGAAATTTTAAATTGAAAATCCAAGGTGTGGGTGAGAACGATAGCATTTCAGCAGCTTTGCAAGAAATAAGGCAACAGGTAAGAATAAAACAGAAAAAAAAATTCCTAGTGGCATGCATGTTCATAAACGATTACAAACGATTACAATGGCGGTGTACTCCACGGGTTAAATTTTCTCTACTTGTAAGCTAAGTACAGGAACCTAGTTTGTATTTTATACTTTTTCAGTTACTAGTAAGGAAAAAATTTACTCAGTGTGGCAAAACTATGCTGCAAGCACTTTAAATCAGCATATTTCAAATGTTTTGTGGTTGCATTTTCCTCATTTCTTTTTGTGTTCCAAGGCAATGCAATTTATATTTTTAAAAAGCGAAACTTTCAAGTTTGGAAGAGTGATTAGTTTAACTGAAAAGGTATATTATATGATATGGATTACTATTATTAAAACGCAAAGACAAATCATCCTTCAATTCTGACTTATGTGGCTGCACATTAAATGACAAAGGGAATTTAAGAGAGACCTCACAAATTCTGAAATCATGCTTTCAAGTGCATATTAATCATACAAAATTCTACATGCTAGCCCTTTGGGTGTACTTCTATTAAATAAAAGTGTTGTTTTGGCTAAGTATACCATACGTTCGTAAAAGTTCAACTTAATAAAAGCACCTTGTTTACAAATGCAGCATAATTTTCACTTCTCTGAGAAAATGGGGGTCAGAAAGGCATTGTACAAATAAAATCCTCTGACGATTCCCAGAACTCAGTAGACGAATGGTTTAAATTTTCCCCCCAATCATTTGTCACCAAGCTGCAAACAAAAATCAAAGCTGACTTCTCCCCTCTCCCCCTACCATTTTCAGCAAAGCAACACTCAAAAAGAGGCAGCACTAAAGAAAACAGCAGTGGGCACGAGCATTGAACCAAATTAATAAGGTTTTCTGAAGACTTTTGTATTGACTGTTGAGCTGTTTTGGTTTTTTGTTTTTTCCCTCTGTTGATATTAGCATAATTCAAAGAGGTACCTTCCAAGAGAGAAATAAGTCTGAAAAGCACAGCTGAGCACTGCACCCTTTGTTCTTTAGCTAAGCGCCTTTCTCCCTGTGTTCCAGGAAATATTGGACTCCAGGATGAAGCAGAGGAAGAGGGGCCCCTTCTATGTGCCTTCTGAGACTCAGCCCTGGACTTAAGATGACATTTGGCTGGATCACTCCATGCACAGCTGGTGGTCTGTGCACCACCATTGGCTCAAACGCATCTCCGTGCAGAAACAGGGCTCTGGACAAGGGAAAAAGAACTGGAATAGTTCTCCTCTTCCATCACTCCTAATCACAATCCCTAGCCTGTCCACTGCTCTTTGGGGGAAGGGTGAAGCAAAAATAATAAATAAAGTTTGGATGAGGCAGGAGAAAGGACGGGGTGGAGGGAAGAGAGAGACGGGAGAGTGAAGTGAGAAGGTACATCATTGGGAAGGGATCAAAACTGCCCAAAGCCAGAGTGGCCCCATCTATCCTCAGCCTCTGAGAGACAAAGACCACTGGAGAGGACCCCCGTGAGGGGCTGTGCAGTGAGAGGAAATGACATATGGTCTGGAGTTAGCACACCTGGGGTTCGCACAGAGGCTCTTACACTGGCCGTATGAACCCCCAGCATGTTACTTAACTTCTCTTCTCTCTATATGGAGGTGATAATTCATGCCTATAGAGGGTCTGGGATTTAAATGAGATTATGCAGAGGCTGTGCATTCGGGGACTCCCGAAATGGAGGGGAAAGCTTTTTTAGCTATCATCTGCCCACCCACAAACACAGGAAGGTGTCCTCTGTCCAGTGTATTGACAACGGTAAGCTTTTGCTCTGTAAGCTATTGAACTGTGAGGGGAAAATAGAAAGTTAATTATGTGCCCAGTAGATAAATACACATTGAACACGAACAATATCAAACCGGGAAGGTGCAAAGCAGCGAAACCATAGTGACAGCTCCTTTAAATTACACTTTCTAATTCAAGGAAAGCATGCAAGAAATCCAGAACTGCGGGACCACGTCCTCGGCCACACAGAGAGGGAAAACGCAACTGCAGGCTGAGAGGTGGTACGTGTTCCTCCCCCCCCTCCCGCTCCCGCAGCGGACTGCGCAGAAGAGACAAGGAAAGTACTTGGGGGAAAAGGCAAGTGCTGAAAGAAACATTAAAATGAAAATTCCATAATTAAAGAATCATTTGTCTTTTGTGACAGATATGTTCTTTTACTTAAAAAAAGAAAAAAAAAATGGGCCAGGGTCTCAAGACTGGCTAGACAACTATAAAGTGGGAAAGGTTTGTTTTCTTTAGCTCAGCCTCTTCCACTCAGGCAGCTTTGCTTTTCTGCTGGCTGCAGACCAAGATGGCCACGGTCGGCTGCTATTGCCGCTGCCTAGTTTCTAAATTCCTCCTTCCCCCTCACTCCATTTGTTCTGTTTTACCAACTGGATTTTAAGTGCCATGAACGCAGACTGTGCGCTTACTTCTGTAGACCCCTGATACCAGTAGGCACTGAATATGTCCCGATTTATGACGATGTCAAAGCCTACCTACCCCGTGTCTCATACCCCTTAGGCTTTGTTTCATGCATAATTACGTTTATAATAAATTGATGTCTGCTAGAGAATCAATTGTTATTAATTACTCTTCCCAGGTAATATATTTGCATTGCAATTGGGTTCTTCGATGTTTCCATTTAAAAGGATCGAGTGGATCACAAGCTTTAGCAACCTGGTAGGAGTGAGGTCCTTGGCTCAGGTTGTCCTTAAATCATCCCAGTGGTAGCTGCTCAGGTCAAGGCTGGATGTGAAAACTCTAACTGCCTCTCTATGCCTTAAAGCAAGAAGGTTAGGGCGGTATTTGCCCAACTGGAGCCCCCTGACCCTCAGAGTCTGGGAGATCTTGTGAGATTTAAAAAGAAATCTTGTGTTGGTATTTAATAAAATTAGTAAAAGAGATTTTCTGAATTTTCTGGGAGACCACTCTATAATTGAACACTGCCAGTCAATTTTAGTGCCTGTGTTTGTGTTTACACCAAATGGTAGTAATTTATTTGTAGTATACTAATGAAAAAAGAGCAGGGACAGACATCAATAAATCAGTCATGTGCTTTTCTCCAGTGACATCATGCTGCCAGGGGTGGATGGAGGTTTCATTCCAACAGGATAAAAGTGGCAGGAGAATGGTGGGGTTTCCCAGTATGGGGTAGCCTAGGGATGCCAATCTCAAAAGAACCTGTGCCTGGCAGCCAGAACGCATTCCTGCTGATTAGGTAATTATGTTTCCTAAAAGAGCATCATCTCTCACATTACTGTTGTTGATCTGCTGAAGTTTCTCAGTAATATGGTTCTGCTTGAATTTAACCATAATTTTAGTTTGTTTTTTTGACGTAGAATAGTAAGCATAAAGTATTTATTTGTTTGTAGACATGTAAAATAAAGCAATTTTCTGTTTGCACATACTTAAGAATATTAAGTTTATAAATAAATTCATTTACCATTATGAATAAAAATCATTTGTCTCCACTCGGAATTCATGAGGACTCTTCCTTTAAAGAGTAATTGCACATTACGTAAGTTTGAGAAACGTTGGTTGAGAAAAAGTGTATTTGGAATGCTCTTTAAAGGATTGATGTATTCAAAGTAGGTACAAATGACCTTGACTTATAGTCTGGAGCACAGCTTAGAAATTGCTTCAGTTTCTAATTGCTCTCACTGAGACCAGGAGAAAAGCATAGATCTGGCCCTCAGAACCTGGGGGCCTGAGCATGGCTGGAGCACACACTGGGTGTCCTTGGGGACACTGCTTTCCCGCTCTGTGCTTCAGCTCCACCGTATGTAAAACAGGGATAATAATACCCAACCTCAATCCTTAAGTTGAAAAAAAAATAAAACAAATAAACCTAACTTTATGGGAACAAAGAGGCAATAGATGTGAAAGCATTTTCATCTTTTCAGGGGGAAAAAACGGTACTATGTAAAAGAGGAACTCTTGAAAGTATCTCAACAATATTCATCTAATTCATATTGACACGTGTAATTGAAACTATGCTTAGTTTTTTTCGCTTCAAATTATCTGCTTCCTTTAAGAAGCTGGGTTGGTAAAATACTGAGTTGTATGGCTTAAACTAGTGCTAGAATTAGGGATATTAGGAAAAAAAAAACAGACAAATATGTTGGGCCCTTAATAAAAGAAGAAACAATGAGTGAAACAGAGGAAGAGGAAAGGAATACTTTGCAGAAAAAGGTGGCGCCAATGATAAGAAAAGCTGCATCATGTTCAGAAATCCTCAAGAAGCTGATGGAAGGGAATAGTGAGGAAGTGAGGGTAATGGCCATTTTCACACTAGACTTCATTAATGACATGGAATAAGTTCAGCACAGACTGGACCAGACCACTGAAGACCCAGAGCAACCCAAAGAGAGATAAACAACGTAAGTAGAAACATTCAGTTTTATCCACGTTATATAACAGTGTATACTCTTCTCTTCCTCCCTCCAGCCTCTTCTCCACTCTTCCCCTCCCTCCCCTCCTCCTTTCCTTACTTGCTCTAAGCTTAAACACTTACTGGGTTATTTAAAACTAATCAATTTCTGTTTCATTATTCAGAATAATTATATCTCAATATGAAATCCCTTATGATACCATAAAATGATAAATCTCAGATTCTCTTATTTTTAACTACTCATGTTAACAAGTAATAGCATTCATTTAAAATAAAACTACAGTGGTCAGAACTATATTGCCTTTCTAGATGTACCATCTCTTTCCCCTCCCCCCCCCAAGAAAATCTTAGTATAACAAAAATGTTACAATGCGTTATTTGTGTAGGTCCCTCTGTGAAGCCTCCCTTGACATGAGACAGGACACGTCTCATTAAAAAGATCACTTGGCCGCTTTGTGGAGCTGTGAGTTGAGGGTAGAGGCAAGAGCAGGAGCCAGAAGCCAGTGGACTAACGCAGCAGTGTAGGAAAGAGACAGTGGTTATTCCAACCAGGATGGCAGCTGAGGAAAGAAGTGGCTGAGTTCGAGAACAGGTTGTGGAGCAGAGCAGTGGCTGGCAAAATATGGTCCCAACGGCTAAGTCTGGACTTGGCTCATGGTTATATGGCCCCAATAGCTAAGAATGGTTTTTACCTTTTTAAAGGTTTTTACCTTTTTAAAGGTTGTAAGAAGAAGGATGAGGAGGAAAAAGAGGAGGAGAAGGAGGGGGAGGAGGAGGAGGAAGAGTAAGAAAGGGAAGATTAAGGAGAAGGATATGCGACATAAACTTTATGTGGCCTGCAAATCCTAAAATATTTACTATCTGTTCCTTACAGGAAAAGTTTGCCAATCCCTGGAGTAGAATCAGCAGATCTGAAACGGAGCTGGATGAAGGGAAGGGCGAGGGGGGAATGAAGGAAGGCGTCCATGCCTTCTGCTTGAGCAAGTGAATGACGGCCTCCCCTCTTCCCTATTCCAGCCCATCTACCCTCTTGGTGACTCCACGTTCTCTTCACTGTTGCACTTACTTTACTACCATATTTCCTTACTTATACATCTGTCTCTCCTCCTTGGCAGTGAATTCCTTAAGTAACTTATTTTTCTCCATATTTACAGCACACAGCTTTGTACAAGACACATGCTCCATGACCATTGAATATAACCGAATTGATGACATGGCAAATTCATTTTTAGTAGTGCTGGTAACAGCAACTTCTTAACAAATTAAAATTACAATCACTCTTTGTAGTGATTAAGAGTTTATAATCCACTTTGCAACCCATTTATTCATCACTACAATCCTGTACATTGGCATTAGAGTAAACCTCAACTATATGTTTCCCTTACAAGAAATTATATTTTATGTTGCTATGCTTACCTATAAAATGTTAGGAACTATAAGCATTTTTGTTTTATATTTTATGTGAATTGGAAGCCATCCCTTTTGGGGGATGATTAGAAAAATAAGGACAGGATGAAAAGAAAGACTTGCCAGTAGAGTGTTATGAAAAGTAAAGATGAGAGGAAGAAGACCTGGGTCTTAGGATGACACTAGGGCCGTGAATTGTGTAGGGGCTGGGAGGTGTTGAGAAAAAGAAAGGAATCAAAGGGGGATCTTTCAGTTTTCAGCTTAACGGTAGTGTCTGTTACTAAGATAAAAAAGTCTATGGGACATGTAGGTTGCGTTCTGTTTTGAAAAGTAAAGTTTGAGATGACGATTAGACATTCAAATACATATATACATACATACGTGTGTGTGTGTGTGTGTGTGTGTGTGTATACACACAAAAAAAAAGAGAGAGAGAGAAGTTGGATCTCCAAGTCTGGAGTTCAGAGTTGGAGATATAACTCTGTCATATAAATATGGCATATAGATGGTACTTAAAGCCAAAGGGCTGCATGAGTTCGGCTAGAGTGTGTGTGTGTGTGTGGATGGTGAAGAGGAGAAGGTCTAGGTCACTCCAGCATTCAGAAGTAGAGAAGAGAAGCGAAGAACTGGCCAAAGGAGACCAAGGAAGTAGAGTAAGAAGAACCAGGAAAACGGAATGTTACGGAAACCAAGAGGAGAATGTGTTCTAAGGTTCTAAGATGGAGGAAGAGGTCAGTTATATTTACTATTTCTTTGTTTTTTCTTTTTTATTATCCACTGATAATGCCTGGACTAGAATATATTTACTATTTCTAAGACATACAGTAAGATGTGAATAGAAAGGTAACCACTGCATGTGACAAGATACAGGAAATGGATGAGCACAGCCGCACTGTTCTGGTGGCGTGGTGGGAGCAGAGGTCTGCTTGGAGTGGGCCGAGTGGGTTACAGAGAGAGTGAGAACGCGGAGGAGGCACTGTGGACATCAAGGGGGAAAACTCCCATGAAACGTTTAACCCTTGAGCTGTAATACAAAAAGAAACTGCAAGTAAGAAAATAATGATCACTTAAAGGGACATTCTAATTTTTTTTAAACACTGTTAGTACATTTATTTTTCCTACTTTTCTAATAGCATGGGTCCTATATGACAGTGGGCATAAAGTGGTTAAACAAAGGGTTCTTTCCTGAAATCAGCAGAACACCAGGGGTTTCGCAAAGCAATGGATCCCCTGAAAAAACATGCAAACCTTTGTAAATACATACATATTGTGGGAAGGTGGGAGAGGGTCCATAGCTTTAGTTAAATTCTCAAAAATCAATCAGGTTAAAATAAAAATGGTGACACATAAGCTACTGCTGTGGTGAGGAAGAGAGGCCTATGACTTAATGAAATTTCATAGATGTGTTATCATATCCATAATTTTGTCCAATGGAAAAAACCCAGGTTTCTGTTAATAGTTTGTGTCCCAATCAAGAGCTCTGTCCCTACAACATAATAAATCTGGCTCATCCTCACACGAGGCAGAGCACAGCATACATGAATTCTCAGAATACATGCCAAACGAAAACAGCACAACATGGCATGGCCATCACCAGAGTTTAGGTTAAGCAAGAAGTCACAGTTTTCACTCCCCTAATGAAGAATTTTAAACAAAACAAAACAAAACAAAACACTCTTCAGGCTGGGTGCAGTGGCTCACACCTGTGATCCCAGCACTTCGGGAGACCAAGGCAGGAGGACCACTTGAGCCCTGGAGTTTAAGACCAGCCTGGGAAACAGAGTGAGATCCTGTTTCTACAAAAAGAAGAAAAAATTAAAAACAAATAAACAAATTCTTCAGTAACACTGGAGAGGGCGTTTTAAACAAGTGCAAAAGCAAAGGATAAGAGTTTTCTGTACATAGAAATGAACTTATATAACGATATGCCGCCCTGATATAGACCAGCACCAGAGAATGGTGTGGCACTTACAGAGAACAATCGGCACAACGTGGACGATGACAGAAGAAACTCCTCACTGGTTTCTTAGTGAAAAGAAGCTAGAAGTTCCAGGACCCCAACATGCATGTGTATGTGTGCATTACATCATAATCTATTTTATAATAATATACATATCTATATATAGCTATGTAGTGAAAAGGATGAAGTTCTTATTCCATACCATGGACTCATTCTCTGCAAATATTTTTATTAATCACTTGAATTTTTAAATTCCAAAAGCCATTGTTAGAGTTAGAACCTACAGATAGGGTAAACCTGAGCAGATTATTATAGACAACATTTTCCTATGTAGAATGGGAAAAGGAGTTCACAATCACACCCTACAGAAATTTGCCTTAGCTGGGCATATGTCTGTCTGAGTGTGCTATTCATTGCAAGTAAGTGCTACTGATGTAGACGCATATACACATACTCATTCATCAAGTACTTAATTGCCATTCGACTATGAGTTCTTACTGACTTTGTCATACTTAATTATTTCATAACATATATTTTAATTATTTGTTTTATATCTGTCTTTCCTAGTAGACAATGAGTTGCTTCAGAGTAGGGAAATGTTTCTATTTCTAGAATTCTGAACATACTAGGTCTCAATAATTGTTTGCTGGTTGAATGCAAATTAATTATAATGGTTGTTTAATTGAATTTACAGTTTTTACGTACCCCAGTGTCTGAATACTCACTCATTGACTGACCAGTTGTGTTTCTTTATTAGGTACGACTAGAAAAATAATAAAAGCCTAATTCATTGGATAATGTATGGCAAAGTCTTGGCCAAACCAGCCTTTCATGGAAACTGCATAGAGGTGAGATGTTATTCTGGAATGACCTACTGTGTACAGGATTCTGAGGTACAGTTTGAGCTGAGCTGCTTGGAAAGTCTGTTCCATAGTGGAAAGTGGCGATAGAAGAGGTCTTTGGGGACAACTATTGACGGAAAAAAAAATTTAATTTATATTCACAATGGAGACCCAACTTGTGGGACTGTACTCTAAATTAATCATTAAATGGCCATAGGTCTTCCTCCCAAAAATACCCGGGAATAAGCCTGGCAGGACATATGCAATGCCCGTATGAGTCAATTTATAAAAATTATGCTAAGAGACATGTAACAAAGCTGAAAAAAAAGAAAAAAGTCTTGGATAGAAATTCCAATATTTAATGAACTAAATTTTCCTTAACTAACTCTAATAGAATCTTAGGGAAAAAATTCAATACAATATTATGAGAGATAACTTTACAAAACGATTCTAAATTTCATTTGGAAGAATAAGTAGGTAAGAGTAGCCAGGAAAATTCTAAAAATTAAACAACAACAGAAATAGAGGGAATATGCCCTTCAAATATTAAAATTTAAATTTAATATAAAAATTAGACAGTGTTAGACATCAAAAGCCTATTGTAAAAGGCCACTGGCAGATCGACTGAATAATAGAAAAGAGCATAGGAAGAATGAAACGTACTTGCAAATTAAGTTTGTGATAAGGGTGGCACTGCAAATCAAACTTTTACACTACACACTAGACTTTGGACAAAATAATTTTAGGAGACCTAACTTGCAATTTACACTTTCCCTCTCAAAAAAGTTTTTAAATGAGTCCAAACTCAAAAGCTCAGAATACAGAAAAGGTGACAATTTTGGAAAGATTGGAGTTTGGGTTTTTTTTTTTAATTTTTGATAATTGACATAAAACCTGAAACTATAAATAATTCAAAGATAAGAGACATTTCGTCATGGCAAAATGATGGACAACATTGAAAAACAGATGACAATTTGAGAAGAAGTGATGTCAACATATATGACTAAAAGTTAATAATGATAATATTTAGAGAGCCTTTAAAAATCTGTTTGAAAAAATAAATGAACACCCTAATAGAAAAATAGTCAAGGATAGTGTTAGCAGTTCTCAGATAATGAAAGTCAAGCAGTCAATAAAACATAAGTTATTGAACACTACTAATCAAAGAAATGCACATTAGAACTATGTATGTGTGTGTTTTTGCATATCATACTAGTATTATCCAATATTTACAAACTGTTGGTTAGAATATTAATTGGCAAAGCCTCTTAGAGAAGAGGGGATGTGAAAACATCAAAATTTAAAATGTGTCTATCTTTTGACCCAATAATTTCACTTTTCATTTTTAGTAATATAACCTAAAGAAATACTTTCACCAGTATATATATATATATATATATGAAATATCACTTGCTTCATTATTATTGAAATACTGAAAATAAATGTCCATCAGCTGGGGACTAGCTATAAAATGATGGTACATATTAACAATAGCTAACATTTATTGAGTGCTTATTGTCCTAATCACTTTCTTCTATCTTTAGTCATTTAATCCTTCCAATACTATCGTGAAGCAAGTACTCTTATCATTGCAGCTTGACAATGAAGAGAGTACAGCGCAGAGACTGACACTCAAGGTCATGTGCCTGGTGGCAGGGAGCAGCCTCCAGGGTCCATGCTTGTAGCCACCACATTTTCTTCCTTTCATCTATGCATGAAACACTATAGTCATAAAAAGAATGAGCTAGAGCAATACGTCCTGATGTGGAAATTTGTCCAGGACCCACTGTTTGGTTTAAAAAAAATTGTAGTTAAGTCACTGTGCAATTATGTGTGCACAGTGCTATTTATTATATCATTTAAAAAATAATAGTTAAAAATTAGAAACAATCTAAACAACCACCTATAGAGGAATGATAAAATAAATTATGACAAATCCATTCAAAAGAACACTGTGTAACTATGAAATACAGTGACGTATCTGTATTTGGTGGAAAGAGCACCAAGATTTTTCTTGACTGAACAACCAAGTTGTAGAATGATTTAAATAGTATAATTCTATCTATATTACATTGTATAAATTCATGTATTTGTGTTGAAAGACATAGGTCTAAAGGAGAGTTACGATTGGTTTTTCTCTGAATGAGATAAGATACTAGAATTTTTTTAAAACTTTCTATTGTTGAACTGTTTGCATAAAAAGTATTCTTAAAATGAAATGTTTTTCATTTGGGGAAATAGGGACTTGACAAAGCTTATTCTAAGTTCCACTAATGTTAAAACAAATCAGTCATTTGGTTCTCATATTTTGAAAAATCCTATCTCCCCTCTTTTTAGTCCTATCTGTCTATTCTGGTCTCAAAATAGAATTATTAGCCCTTCCCTCTAATTTACCTTTATTAGCCTAAGTTCTCCTGAAGGCTAGGATGAAACAGAGTTCTTAGAATTGCCTGTCAACATGTTACTGACTTGTTAATGCATTTTTATATGAAAAAAATACAGTAACATTTTAAGAGATGGGTTAGGGAGTTATGGAAGAAAATACAACCATTTAGTAACGGTTACTAGACAAAAAGTTTAGAGTACAAGCTACCAAAATACTCGAAGGAGTTCAGAGGCCTTTTTGTTCCTGTGTGCGGACACTGGAAAAAAGTAAAGACTAAGTTGAGGTGATTAGAAGGATGTCCAGGCCACCAGAGAGAAGAGCAGGCAGTAATGGGAGGAGACTTCTTGACTGGAAGGCAGGAAACCCGAGTCCTAGTCCTGGCTGGACCGCTGGCCAATACTGTAACTTCTCTGAACCTGTTATTTCTTGTGAGAAATGAGAAGGAAGACCAGACCCTTAGTGTTCACACTGAGATCACCAGCCTTCGAGAGTTTCTCCGACATGCTTTGGGGCCACCCCAGAAGCTGGAGAGCCTGAGGCCAGAGGGCTGGACCCTGGGCTCCCACCCGGCTTTAACCAAAGCAACCCCACTTTTATTTACTTCATATAATAGGATTTCATGGAAGATTCTCATTGAATAAAGAGTTCTAATGCTTAAGAAAAAAAAAAAAAAAGGAGAGAGAGAAAAGTTTGAAAACCACAAACTAAGCTGATGTCTGAGGTTCCATATAGCTTTAAGTTCTTGTTTTGAAATTAATCTATGCCTCAAAATGTATGTGAGTAAGCAGTGAAAATGCAGTTTGCCCTGAAGAGAATTTCCAAGTCACTGAACATCAATCATGAAGAGTCTCTGTTGCTAACATGTGGCAAGTTGATTTTTTTTTTTTTTTTTGCTTCCCTTGGGTCAATTTACCATCTGCCTCATCTTCATCAAAACATTAATTTCAGCTTAATCCCCTTTCTTCCTCTCTGGTGGTAAAAGGACCTGGCTCACTTTGAAATAAAACAAATAGAGTGCAGCTACGCTTTCATATGTGGGGTGGTTTCCATTTGATTATGGAACTCCAGAATACCAAAATGAATTCTGTAATTCAATCTTTTTCTGAGACTCAGTCTAAAAACCTACTCAAATAAAAAGTTCTAAAATTTATTAAATGTACTGAGGATTTACTATATGCAAGGGACAGTGCGAGGTGTTTCTGGTGATAGAAATGCGGTTAAGACCCTGCTCACAAGGAAGTCTATAGTCTCTGGTAAGAAGGGAAGTTAGGCCTATGTGAGTTCAAAGAGCAGAAAGGCTTTGTCGGGCTTCTGAAGAAAGATCAGGAAAAGCTTCAAGGGTCTTGCAGATGGGGTGGCATTTAGGTGGGCATGAGCATGGGGAGAGAGTATTTCTGATGAGAAGAATGCTAAACTAAAAGGTTGGGTTTTAATCCACTAAGCAGCAAAGCAGTTGTGAAACATTTATGCTTTATGAAGATGAAGCTGGTATTAAAATACTGTGCATGTAGAAGATGGCAGGGCTAAGGTAAATGGAGTGCTGGCTGCTCCAATGGCCCAGATAAAAAGTCATGAAGTGGGATGATGTCAGTGGGAATATCAAGGGAGTGATTGATGGGAGCTACACCTACAGCAGACTTCCAAGAACTTAGAGACTGGCCAGAAGTACACAGAAGAACAGGTAGGAAGCACTTACAATAATTAAGGAAGAAGATAATAATTGCTTGGACCAAGGTGGTTGGAGAGTAGACGAAGAGCATGGGTATTTTAAAACTATTGAAAAGGTAAAACTAATAGGGATTGGGTGGTGGATTGGACATGGAGGTGATGTTCACTGAGACAGGGAGCAGTAGATGAAAACAAGCCCTTTTCAGTGGGAGCCATGAGTTTCATTTTGGATAGTCTGATGCTGAGGAATCTGAGACATCCAAGAGGAGACAGAGTAATGCGGAAAACAGCACTTTATATTTGAGATAGTTTTGAGGATGTGATGTTCTTGGAGGAAAGTCAAATTTCAATGGATGCAAAGAACTGTATGGATTAATGGGTGAAAATGTATAGGATATATGGGAATTTTTCATGATAGAATGGATATACAATGGGGCCTGCAGATGTGTCTGGAGAAGTGGTACCATTTACATAAGATAATTTGATTAGGTTTTGTTGCTAGTAAAACAGAAAAAGAAATTGATACAGAGGCTGAGGAGGTGGGAGAGGGGTGGGGAGAGTTTGGTTAACTGGTACAAAGTTAAGGTTAGCTAGGAGGAATAGGTTCTGATGCTCTGTTGCACAGGAGGGTTAACAGAAATGTATTGCATATTTCAAAATAGCTAGAAGAGAGGATTTTGAATGCTCTCACTACAAAGAAATGATAAATGTTTGCAGTGAACAATATGCTAATTACCCTGATTTGAACGTTACAGGTATCAAAACATCACACTGTAACCCACAAATATGTACAATCACTATGTCAAAAACAAAACAAAACTGAAAAGAATTTTTAAAAAGAAACTGATACTTAATATGAAGTAACCAGGAGTATGAATACGTCTTTTTCTAGATTTTGTTTGTATACTAATTTTCAGTGAATGAGTGAGTTATGTCTCTTCTGAGATCTTTGACCAGTGGAACTTTCTCTTCATCACGTTTGAATGTTTAGAACTCTGTTAATGTTCTATTTAGTTCAAGTGGTTGTATGTTGGTTCTCTGGCGCCATCGTCAATAATAAAACTCAACAAAACAAACCCCTAAATATGGCTTTGTTTTTCTGTTTTTAAACATATCTAATTCTCAGCCCAAACCAAGATCCAATTTTTTTTTCTTATGTGGGAGAGAAGTGTAAGTGCCTGACCGCCATTCAGATTGCGTTACTAAGGAGACCCCTCTGTCCTCTTGCTACCTATCTCCTTACGTAGCCTCCCAGATCCTTCCATTTCTCTGTTATCTACAGTCACCTTGCTTGATACAAACCTCAACCTCTCACCAACTTCTTGCTATATTCTCCTTACTTTCCAAAGGCAGAGCCAGGGAATCTGTATTTCTAACCAGTGTCCCAAGTGACTTTTGAAATTAGGACGATTTGAGAAAAATCCATGCAGAACTTCTTCAGAGACCACCTTGAGGAGGCCAGAGAAAAGCAAGCTGGGCCATGTTCCTTTCACCTGCTTCCCCCAGACCAGGTCTGTGCTGTATTCTTCACATGTGGCTTCTCCATAACTTTGCATCTGAAACAAAGATCCTATTGCTCAAGATGTTTGAAAATCACTGTCGTGGATCCATTACTACTTCTGATTTTCCTAGTTTCTTTATCCATTCTCGCTTCAATCAGATACTCACAATCAGCCTGGAATCCCTCAGCTACTTGATCAAGAATTGAACATTATTGAGGGCCTACTATATGGTAAGTGCTATTCTATGCATTGAACAAAACCTATAAAATTCTTGCTCTCATTTTAATTTCTGTTGGGGGATATTAATAATAAAATAAATAGGTAATTTTTTTTAGGATATTAGAAAGTAATAAGTGTCATAGAGAAAAGTAAAGCATGAAATGGGGAATAGGGAATCCCAGAGAGGACACATATGTGTGTGTGTGTGTGGTGTGTGCGCATGTGCACAATTTTAAATAGTGAAGAAGGAAGGCCGCACGAGATGACGACTGAGTGAAGAACTGAAGGAAGCAAGTGAATGAACAATATAGATATCTGGAAGAAAAGCATTTCTAGACATAGGAAATCATAGTGGATATTTAATTAGCATTAATAGAATGAATGAATAAAAACACAAGAGTTCCTTTACCAAAGCAATTTTCGGCTCTTGGAGCATCCCTTCCCTTCCCATTGTTAAAGTAAATGCCACTTGCTTTAACCAGAGCTACTCCCTAGACTATGGTATTCAAATCATTAAGAACATACATTATGGATATGATCTAAGGTCTTCTTACCACTGAAGAAACTGAGAGCCAAAGAAGGTATATATTATAACTTGCCTGCAGTCATAGTGCTAATTAGGGGTAGACTAGAACTACGGCTCACGTCTTCCAAAGTCCACCTTCAAGTTTTTTTGGTTCAGATCTTTAATATGTAGACCAGAAATCTAACTGAATACTTTTCTTATATTAATGTTTTCTTACTGAATACCTGTTTATGTAATAATAATGTAAGCAACTCCCTTAATAACAAATTCTTTTTCTTTGGATACTGCTTGTGAGTTTCCATACCTCCACATGCTCCTATCAGGAAAAAAGATGAAAAAATATAGGGAGAGATGGGAAGTGGGGTGAAGGAGAAAAATGAATGAAACGTTAACATGATGTGATACCATCAATTCTCACCTACTCCCAAATCTTCCTAAACCCTAGTCCTTTCCAACATGTTGCAACAATATTTTCAACTTTTCACCAATTCTGAAACGAAACAATGTACATATTTAAAAACAAAAAGTTTAATTTTCTTATCCTCTATGGCACTATTTTATTAACAAATAAAAGAAGCACTCATCATTGTCATCAATTAGTAAAATCCCAACCAGCCACCTTGTGATAGCTTGATGTCTACTGCTTTAATATGGTATCCCCTCAAACTTCAGATCCAAATTCCACCTGGTCATTCTGTCCAGTTCCACTTAGACACACTGCTTTCCCTTTTCCTCTTATTTGGTAATGCGAGCTCCATTTCCTCTACCATTTAATCTTCCCTGAGAAGCACTGCTGTTTCTGACATCTGTTCCCTTCCCATCCGTCTCTGTGAACTGAGATAAAGAGAAAGTTTTCAAGAAACATAAAGCTCATCTGTCAACTACTTCCTCTACCATCTGTCAGAGGCCTCACCGCCTCTCCCATGTGCACTCTTAACTCTACACCAACTCGAAGCATTGATTGTGGAGCTCTCTTTGGAGAGTTTTCTCCATTCTCCATAATTTTTTTTCATATTAACTCTTTGATAATATGCTGTATTTATTCGCCATGTATCTGATCACTCCCCAAGGTAATCATTTTGCATACAGCTCCTATGCTATCATTTCTGCTGTATCAAAAAGCCTGGTATTTCAAGAAACTTCTATTTAGTCCTAAAACTCAAAGGCTCAACTTTAGGGTTTAACCTATAATGAGTGTTAGAAGAGATACCACAGCTGCTACAGCTGCCAAGATGGGTATGGAAGCAAATGACCCTTTCTCTTCAATGACCTCATCATATTTGTTCATGCCCTTCAATTATTTAGGCTGGATTAATGCAATGAATTCTCAGTTTAGGGTTCTCCTTAAAGACCACCTGTGAGATTGAGTTAGATTGCCTCCTTTAGGACCCTGGTCTGAGGAGCCATGTTTCACTTACTCCATACATTTTCTTGGCAATCTAGAAAAAGTCAACTTTATACTGAATTTCTTGAAAAAATTTCCTGCTCATGTATATTTTCTGAGTGTCTTCCATTTTGAAAGTTAAATTATGACATAAGTTTCCCATGTAAACATGTACCTTTCTTCCCCTCCACCCTCACTCCTTGTGCGGGAGGAGGGACTGAATAGCTTCTTGTGTATCAGGGAAGGCAGGTTTAAATTAAAGGAGCTACCGGCTCGTTTTCCCTAGGTACCGGGAGGATAGGAAAAGCGCTCTCCATCATGAACTTTTCTGTGTCTTCACCCACGTTTCCGTCTCCCTCTGACCTCCCTTGCTTGGATTAAGGCCTACGGGTTCTAATGAGGCCCAGCACCACTGTGAAGAATCCCCTGACTGACTCCCCTCCCTCCCCCACAGTTCACAAGCCCATCACCCCCATACACCCACAGATACACACGCTCCCTTAGTTGGAAAATAGTAGTCGCTCTCTTCTCTGTTCATTGTACTAGATTATTACTTGTTGTTTTGTATTATGCTTCATTGTTTGCCGGTCTATTTTCCATATTAGAACCCTTCAAGGTTTCAATTTTTGTATTTCCAGATACAGTGCCTAGCACATTGTATAAACTTAAGGCAAGTTTGTTGAAATAATTAAATTTTTTAAAACCAAAATAATACATGCGTGTGGTAATGTGGTAACAGTTGAAAGAGTTTTGAAGAGGGTATGATGAGAAGCAAGTCTCCCATTCCAACCCTCTCTGTTTCAAGAGGAAATTTCTTTGAATGTCTCTTTAGATTTTCTGGTCCATAACCCTTAAATAAGTATGCTTATACTTTCACTTTTTGATTTAGCCACTTTAGACAACGGCTACTGACTCTTCCTATTAACGAGGAGTTTTAGCTCACTCACAATACTTCTTAGAGTTCTCCTCCCAATAGTTGGTAGTTATGCTAGTCCACAATTCCTTATCTGAAGTCCTCAGTACCACATATATTTTGGAATTTAGAATTTTTCAAAATTTACAGAAGTAATATTGTGTATATATCATAAGCTGAAAAAATGTAACATAAGTGTTTCTGCAATAAAATATGCAAACACTCACATTAAGTGGGATATATGATGATAATAAATAACGTCACATTAGTGGAAATGAGGTTTCCGCAACAAAAAGCTTGCCAAAAGCTGTCTTATTCAACTTGTCACAATGAACCCACAAGTTACACCAATTGCTCAGTCCTCCTTACCCTTACTCTGATTAATTTCAACGTTACTAGAGCAATGAAATACACAACTCTTTCAGTTTTTAAAATTTCTTTATGTATATAGCCCAAACCCAAACCACCCAATTATTTAGTTTCTATCATTCTCACTGCTCAATTCTGATTGGGCTACAGAGCTGTTTTCTTATTCATTGCTTTTCTTAACTAAGAGCCTGGGTTGAGGTGCCAGTGGCCTTCTTTTACTCTCTTCCTGTTTGCTCACTCAGGTACCTCTCTGTTATGGTACATTGCTGAGATTATGTCTGGAGAATAGAAAGAAATTTATTAATACTAGAAAGAAATTTATTAATACAAGTTAAAGGATACTTTTGAAGCCCTCAAACATGCAAGAAATATTTTAATTAGCAGATAACCAAATATCATAGTCCATACTCAGGTTCAGCAGGAATAAAAATACTGCAGAAATTTTCCCTACCTCATTGTCTAAAATATGCTGAACAAATATAAAATGATATCCACTATAAAACTAGGTTATCATAATTCAGGAAAGACACAGTTGTTGACCATTCTAGTTTAAAATATGATAATAAACATACGAAGACAAGTGGTTTGCATATTTTTCCAAACGCTCTCATTGTGATTTCCACCCCCCAACACCCCCCATATGTTTCTTTAATAAGTTTTGTCTACTTCTCTCAGCCCTTTTCCCCAGGGGAAGTTGACTATAGAATAAAGTTCGGTTGATCTTCTGTGGTGTAGAAAAGCAAGGAGAGGATAGAACACTCTCTGGCATACAGTATGTTCTAAAATAAAAGCTGAATTTTCAGAAACAAAACTAGTTTGGAGAAGGAGAAGAAAGACAGAAGGAGAACAGAACCAATGAGTGATGTAATAAGATGCAGTGAGCAAAAGGAAATAAAGCACGAAGCCAAACATCTACCGGGCAACGCATCTCTAATGGAAAGGAGGCCTCCAGCCCCTTCGAGCCTTGTCCCATCGACTCTTAACTTACTTCTACACAAAAAAGGCCAGCAGAGCTTTAACGCACCGACTGCCACACTAGAAAAAAATTTTTTTTCCCCGGGGCCACGGTGTTTCATTACAAAAATAGAATAAAAACTTCAAAAACAAAATGATCCTTTCTAATTTAATGAAAAATTTGTTATTTTTTATTGTTTTCTGTTCCTGAGTTACACGCAACTTGAAAAATAGTTTACACAGCTCCCAGGGTGAAGAGACACGTGAGTTACATATGCTTCATAAAGCCCCGGGCTCAAAACTAGCGTGAGTTAAATACAACTCACATGGCAGTTAATGTGTTAAAATATCCCAGAGGGTAGAGGACTGAACACCATTGGTTGGCAGATCCCATACATACCAATACACAGCTTCCCACGAACCATACTGGTTTTGGATCTCTGAAAGTAGCTTCTTAGAGCTGCTATTCCTCTTAGAGAAAGAGGCAACAGCAAAAGGAAATCAGTAGAAACTCCTAAGCTCAGAAAGATCTCTCCACATTTCAGGGGATAGTAGCGACAGAGTGAGGTGTGAGGAAGCTGGAGAAAGAGCATCTTAAGAATCACTACATGGGCGACAGTGCTTGTGGACTGTAATTCCAGTCAGAACATTGTTTTTCTAAGAGAGATTCCATTATCATGGTAACAAATAACCACAAATGTGCCACCTCAGTTAATAAAGTGAGATTCTTGGGAAGCTTGGAAAATGATCTAGTTTTTAAAAAATTAGAAATTATGGTTTTCTAACAGTAAAGTTTAATGTCATCTCCAGACTCCATAGCTATAGTAAATACCTACATATCCAATTACAGAGGGAAAATATTTAGTTAGGAAACTTGGCTTATCTTGGCTTGAAATCTGAGCATAAACAAAGGTCACAGACATATTCAACACATGCTTTGTGTGTTTGGAGCATGGACACGTGTGTGTGTCTGTACATGTGTATGTTCTCTCCACCCCCAAACACCTTTAGCGATCACAGAGGTGAAAAGAATGTTACATTTGCCCAAGGAGTTAAATTCCATTTATAAGAAAGAATTAATCATTTTTGTCTAATTTGTATATAAACTCCTCTTTGTTAATGGCAATACTTAAATAAGTAGAACAATATATTACTCAACCAGGCCAACTTCTACGTTTTATTTTTCTCCATAAGAATTATCACAGGTTGCCATAAAATTCTGAAATAGATTTCTCAATTATTTAGATATAAATCACAAATCCAAATGAAGATTAGAAAAAAAGCTTTGAAATGGTCTTAATTTAGGATAATTCCCATAGTGTGAAGATGTAATAAGAACCTAACAGCTTTGGTTTTTAAGTGACCTTCAGCAGTGACACAGCATGAACGAAGGATCCAGCATCAGAAAAAATTTCTCCCTGAAGGCGTAGATTAAATCTGCTTTACAATAAAAACTCTGGGGATGTCAAACAACAATGGCTGTTTTTGCTTTAAATTTTCTATTTTTAATTTAAAAAATATGCTCGCAAAATAATTTCTAGAAGTATTTAATGCCAACAACGAATTTTTAATTGATCTGTAAATTTTTTTTTTAACTTTTTGTTGAACTATCCAAAAATGCGCAGCTCACAGAATTCCCACAAACTGAATGTTCCCATATAAGTAACTGGCACGCAGATCAAGAAATAAAACACTGCCAGCCCCAAATTCCATGCCCCTTGTGCCCTCTTCTAACAATGCCTTTTAATTAACCTCTCAATACAGTTTACATACAAAAATGTCATCTCTGAAGCAGGTATAGAGGGAAGCAAGACCTGCCATTTCTAGCTCTATTGGACTGAGGCGATGCTGGTTTATACCAGGGGCTCCCTCTAAAAGCTGACTGTTGTCCCGCCATGTTGATGGTGGTGTTACTCCTACCACTCTCCTCTCATTGAGGGGAAGAAGAATTTAGTAGAAGAGACAGCGTGTGGGAAGAGAAAAAAGAACACGGGACCTGGTAGGCTGCAAACCCACTTCTTGAGATTCATATTTTCTTCCTCCAAATAGCTCTTTGATCTTGGGCAACGTGGTTCACCTTTCTAGTCCTTCGTTTCCTTTATCTATAACAAAGATATTTGACTATATGACCTCTAAGGTTTGTTCTGATGCTAAAACATTATAATTTCATATGCAAGGCCACTTGGTGTGCAGGTAAGGTGAGGTCAGAAGCTCAGGAAGTACTCTCTCTCTCTCTCTCTCTCTCCCCCCAGCACTGGTTGGATGAGCAGAACCTCCACCCTCTAACTTTCCTGTTTCTGCTTCAGAATCATGTATTCAGCATGGATCAAAATTACCTGATCATGCCTTCTTATGTACCAAAATCAGTTTAAGAAATAATTTCTAAGACCATAAAAGTTAAATGCATTTTTTTGCCTTGTTTTTGGCCTCTTGTGAAAATACAAAGGAAAAGGCTGGGGCTTCTTAAATGGCATCTCACACCTTCTCCTATGGTAACCTGTGCACCGTAAGAATAAGAATCTCACCACATGTGTACATAAAGCATGAAACACTCAGAAAACATGATGCTCACGAATGAGTTGATAGCTTCTGAGGGAAGCCTTGTTCAAAGATAAGGAATAGGTTAATTTTTCTGCAAAACTATTTTCCATCACATGAAATATGTTCAGTGACTGCACAACAGTGAAAGACATACATCAGCTTCTATTTAAGAACTCAAGAACTCCTGACAGTTGGCTCACATGAATCATTGTCAGGAAGAAGTCTTCCAGCAGCAGCGACTAGCCTCAATTTGCTGTCTAGCTGAGGTATGATTGATACAAGGGACTGAGTAACTTTCCAAGTTCTAACAAGAATATGGAAACTGCTATGAAAGCAAGAATTAGAAATCTCATAATTGATGTCCCTTCTGTTCATTCTTTACTATGACTGCAATATATTCCCCTTTTCTGAGGCATCAGACTTTTTCTGTGACATTAGCAAGAAGCCTAGCGACACTGGGAGAATAAAAACCAAATTATTGCCAGTTAGCTCCAAGTTTACTGTCCATCGGATATAATGCAATGGACAGAAAGCATTAAAGAACTTGATAAATTCGATCTTCATTATGTAAAAACCTTACAGCAAGCCCTCCAACCCCTCCTCCATCCCCATAAATACCATCCACATAAGGCAGACAGACTCACACACACAAAACTCCAGGTTCCATTTTCTTTCCAATTGCCACCTGTTCCTTGAAAAGCCATTTCTTCACATTTATTCTCTGATCTTATTTCAGTTTCTGCAGGAGGAAAACTGTGCAGAAACTCAAGTTTTAGTAATCAATATGCAATTTTGTATGGGTCATCTTCATGGATCCAAAGTTTTTCCTTTTTCCATTCACCTAACCCATCAATGCAAAAAAAAAAAAATTGTTTTAAACTAGATGTTATATATCAGACTCACAGCAGTAACATTCTCCAGTCACATTGAGTCCACATGAGATACTTAAGGATGTCATAAAACATAAGAAAAGCATATTCTGGCTGCTTGCTGTTTTGAAAAGGGGGAAAAATCCTTTCAGACGGTAATCAATTTCATTGTGGTGGAGATTTCTGCAAAATGCATTAAGGAGTTCACGCCTGTGGCAGTGGTCACTGCGCATATTTTGGAATGTCTCCCAGACTGTAAGACTTTTTCCAGACATCCAGGAGAGACTTCAGTATGACAGAGATCCTGCTCTCGGCCTTAAAAAAATCGTAGAAGGAAAACTTTAGAAGGTTCGGTTTCAGCTGGATTTTGTTTCTTAGACAGCTGAGTCGCCTAAGTTATGGAAAATACTAGTAATTATGGAGTGATGATAATCAGGAAAGCCTCCCCCTCTGTCTTCTTTTTCTGCAGCCTTAATTAGTTAGCTGAGGTCTTGGTTAAGCAATAATGCTACTTTGCTTCCTAAGTATCTTTACAAATAGGGCAAATTCTATCCTTTCTCAGATGCTGAAATCACCAAAAGGAATTATGATAATATTTTTTAACTTTTGGAAACAAACAACAAAATGCATCTCTGTTTACTCGACCACCCCTTTGCTGCAATAGCAGTCTGAAAATTGTTCACGAATTATGCTTTGCTGGGGGCGGGGCTGGGAGAGGCAGCGCTGAACTCACTGGATTTAAAAAGTGCTCTTTAACCATTTCCTTCCCCGTTATGTTTATCTCTAAGCACTTCCCCCACACTTGGCTTTTGCCGTCGCTAGGAATGAGGTCGGAGTATAGACACCGACACAGTTTATATCTTACAGCACACGCTGATGCGTGCTGGAGCCTCGGGTTTCCCACAGACACATGTTATCTGCTCCCTTCTGTCTTTCAAAGGCATAACTTTTCTTTTTGGACATATTTTGCCTCCCATAAATCTAATTCATCTTACAAATGCAAAAATAAATGGAAGAAAAGGTCTTCCTAGTCCTTTTGTTTCACGTTATATCTTGGTTCCTTTTTATAGTCTCTCCGATTTGTTCAGAGGTAACTTCATACTTTCTATATTATTCTTTTATTGGCTTAATATTCCCTTTCTGCTCTTTAGGCATCTTAAGTTCCAGCTCGGCTGCCTTCAGTTCCCCACCCCGCACAGCTCCTGGTGTCAGAAACGCTGTGCTGCTTGGACTCCGTTCTTCATCCCCAGGCCTTCCTGCAAGGCCTGAAAGTTAGTGATTCTTTAGGGAGGTAAATGTCGTTTTCCTCATCTTACCAATTCTCACATTTCTTTTTTCTTTTTTTTTAAGAGACAAGGTCTTGCTCTGTCACCCACGCTGGAGTGTAATGGGATGATTAGAGCTCACTGTAACCTCAAACTCCTGGGCTTCAAGCTATCCTCCTGCCTCAGCCTCCTGTGTAGCTGGGACTACAGGAACACACCAGCGCACCCAGCTCATTTTTTAAGCTTTTTGTAGAGATGGGGTCTCCCTACGTTGTCCAGGCTGTTCTTGAACTCCTGGCCTCAAGCAGTCCTTCTGCCTCAGCCTCCCAAAGTGCTGGAATTACAGGTGTGAGCCACAGTGCCCAGCCACATGTCTTTGTTTAGAATCCAAACAGGCAAAAAAAGGCAAGCTCTCTCACTCTTAATTACATATATAATACATTTGATGTCATTTATAAGAGAAGTGGTTTGGAAAAGGCACTAATTTAGGAATCCAAAGACCTGCCACTTACCAGCAGGGTGACTTTGGGAAAACAATGAACTTTTCTGTCTCAATTTTCTCATCTGCAAAATGAGACTATCTCCTGCCTTGTCTAGCTCACATTTTTGTTGTAAGAATCAAATGAGATAGTCTATGTACAAATATTTATAATTTAACCTCTTAAAAGAAGTCGGAATGATGATTGGCACATAGTAACAAATAGCTACAATATTATTATTATATAATTATTGCCATTAAAATTGAAAAGCATCAAACAAATACAGCTAGCACATTTTTGATGATTGTACTATGCCATCTCATAATACGTAGCCTTTAAAAATAATTTTAATTTTACAAATCTATTATATTTAGCTATTTAAACCCAGGCATCAGTAACTGCATTTTGCAGGTGATGGCAAAAAACGGGGCTTGGCCTGGGAAACATTAGGCTGCAAAGTCACCGCGCTGTGTGAAGTGTCCTGTAATGTCGTGTGGCTGGCTGGTTACGTGAGCTGACAAGACCCTTCTGGAGCTGCAGTTGTGGACTGGCCTGGACCAAAAAGAAGCACCCTCCGACACAGAAATACCCCTGGGAGAGGTAGCGGAGTCCCCTTCCTCCTTCATGCAAATAGCAATGATCACGCTGGCCTCTCTTAAACCAGTCGGAGACCCACTAGTCTAGCACTTCTTGAGATCTGCTGACTTGGCTTCTTGGTGAACAGAAATGACTAACACACCAGAATCACATGCAGCCCTGAGTAAAGCTGAGAGATAATGAATGTGCATCCTTGGAGCCTGTGTTAGTTGGCTAGGGCTGCCATGACAAAACACACAGACCGGGTAGCTTAAACAACAGACATTGATCTTCCCACAGTTCTGGAGGCCAGAAGCCCAAGACCAGGATGTTTGATTTCTCCTGAAGCCTCTCTCCTTGGCTTGCAGACGCTGCCGTCTTGCCGCGTCCTCACATGGTCTTTCCTGCGTGTGAGCTCCTCATGCTTCTTTGTATGTCAAAATTCCCCCTCTCTTTTATTTCAGAATATTACGGGGTACAAATATTTTGGTTACATGGATTGCTTTTGTACAGCTTGAGTCCAAGTGTAAGTGTGCCCATCACCCAGATAGTGCACACGGTACCTGTCAGGTGTGATTTCACCCATCCCCTCCTTCCCCTTCCCACCTGCTTGATTTCTGTTGAGTTTGACTTCCGCATGTGCTCATGAGTGCTGATCTGTTCGTTCCAATTCAATAGAGAGTACAGTACATGTGGTGTTTTCCATTCTTGCAATACTTCACTTAGGAAAATGCTCTCCAGTTCCATCCAGGTTGTTGCAAAAGGTATTAATTCATCATTTTTTCTTATGGCTGAGGAGAGCTCCATGGTATACATACACCACATTTTATTAATCCACTCATGAATTGATGGGCACTTGGATTGATTCCACATCTTTGTGATTGTTCAATTGTCCTGCAATAAACATTTGAGTGCAAGTGTCTTTTTGGTAAAATGGCTTTTTTTCCCTTGGGTAAATACCCAGTAGTGGGATTGCTGTATCAGACGGTAGGTCTACTTTTAGTTTTTTTGGGAATCGCCATACTGTTTTCTGCAGAGGTTGTACTAATTTGCAGTTCTGTCACAGTGTATAAGTATTCCTTTCTCTCTGTATCCATGCCAGCATCTGTGGTTTTGGAACTTTTTGATAAAAGCCATTCTCACTGGAGTTAGGTATCAAGGGAATCCAAACAGGGGAGAAAAGAGATCAAACTATCACTCTTTGCTGATGCTATGATCTTATATTTAGAAAACCCCAGAGATTCTGCCAAGAGACTCTTGTAATTGATAAATAAATTCAGCAAAATCTCAGGTTACAAAATCAATGTACACAAATCAGTAGCATTTCTATGTACCAACAATGGTCAGGCTGAGAATAAAGTCAAAGACTCAATACCTTTCACGATAGCAACAAAATTCCCCTTCTTATAAGGACACCAGTCAAACTGGATTAGGGCCTACCCTGATGGCCTCAACTTAATCACCTCTTTAAAGGCCCTATCTCCAAATACAGTCACACACGAAGGTACTGGGGGTTAAGGCTTCACCCTGTGAATTTTAGGGGGGACACAATTCAGTCCCTAGCAAGGCCTTCCCTCCCTTCCCTCTTCTGTTATTTCTTCCTCCAGTCACTTCCTTTCTACCTGGATCCGCGCAGTTGAACACATTTCTTCTCCCCATGAATCCCTAGTCCTCATTGCTTCTGAATTCTTCTGCAGAAAACGGCTGATCATGCACAAAGGTGCAAGTGCTTTGACATCTGTATTGTGGTCTGAAAATGTTATGTTATTACGACTTCTATGAGCCTAAGCCTGGCAGAGTCAAGGAGTAGAGGAGGTGGAGGCAGCATCCTGTTCCTGGAACTAACGTAAGACCAGATATGTGGGCAAGCCAGCTATAATGGTCAGTGCTCTCTAGAAAGAAAGACCAATAAGATATACATATATATAGGGAGATTTATTTTATTTTCATATTTTATTTTACTTTTTGTAGAGATGGAGTCTCACTGTGTTGTCCAGGCAGGTCTTGAACTCCTGGGCTCAAGAGATCCTCCTGCCTTGGTCACCCAAAATTCTAGGATTATAGGCATGAGCCACTGTGCCCAACAGAGATTTATCTTAAAATAAATCTCACATGATTGTGGCAGCTGGCAAGTCCAAAATCTGCACAGTGGCTGGAAAGCTAGAGACCCAGGGAAGAGTGATGTTGTAGCATGAGTCTGGGAGCAGAATTTCCTCTTCCTCAGGGATCTCAACCTTAGCCTTCAATTAATCAGATAAACCCTGCGCTCATTATGGAGGGTCACTGCTTTACTGGAAATCTACTGATTTAAATGTTAGTCTCATCTAAAAAGTACATTTTCAGAGACATTTACACTAGTGTTTGACCAAATAACTGGGTACAGTGGCCTCACCAAGCCAATGCATAGAATTAACCATCACATCAGCAAAAAGTGATCTAGACAACAACACATGAGGACTGGCTTGGAACTAAGTCCTTGAATTTAAAGGACAAAGTTAACAGTTCTGCTATGTCTACTTTGTAGCTTCTGCTACTTTTGGTCTTCTCTCTTCTCAGCCTTGGGGAAGAACTACAATTTGTAGCAGAGACACTGTCAAAATTCTGACTTAGGTTTGTATAAACATTTTTGTACTTGGTCTATACCCTCATTAAATAAACAGTAAATTCTTTGGACAAGCAAGGATTTTTTCCCCTTTCTGTATAAAGCTATACATAGTTAGCATTGTTACTGTATAACTCTGAGTGGAAATAAATGTAGAGTTTTTTCAAAGAAATATTACACTTAAAGAAGTACATACTTTCTTTGTATCCTCCAAAAAGCCTGAGTCCAATACAAAGTTTAAAATCAATGCTGAGATACCATATTTTTGTAAATGATATGTTAATTAATTTTTTAAATTCCAGAAGCCTTACTTCTTTGGAAATAAACTCGACACTGTTTTAAACACAGGTGAGAAGGACATATACAACTGAAATATCTAAGACAATCTTTACAATCTGAGCTTTCATTCATTAAACATACGCTTAAAAACAAAGAAATAAACAAAAAAACGGACTTAACTCCCAAATTTCAAATTACAGAAAACAAAGGCAGTATAAAAATCTGAGGACCAAATCCAAATGCCTTTGTCCCATTTTTCTACTCTACTATGTTATCTTGAAAGCAGAGTCCATGCCCCGCCTACCTTTGTATCCTGAGCACCTGGCACATAGTAAATGCTAAATAAATGTTTCCTGAATAAACACAAGAGATGGGGATTTAAAAATATTCAAGTAAGGTCTCATCAAATACGATAACATAAGACTAGTAGATTCAAGGGCATTTTCAGTTCGGGTGGAGTTACCTAAAATGACCTCTTGATCTATAGTAAGGTTTGGACCAAAGAGTACAAAGGAATTATTCACACGTTATTTACTAATTGAAGAGAAGTGACTTTGGTGTTTCTGCATCAGTGTCATGATATCACTACATAACATGGTTCTAGAACCTAAGCAATATCAGTGTTTGCTGATGCCTGTGGATGTGGCACTGAAGACATGTTGGAAAAATGTCCCCGCTTGCCTTGGAAAATGGACATTCCATAGTGTTTATTCCCCTTCTGACCCCACGCCAGACTTGAGGAAGAACAACACAATCCAGGCTATGTAACTGGGGTTAACAAGCTTCTGCTCCTTGATAAACCCTGAGCATCGCCCAGGCATTGGTGGGGTGGCAGAGAGTAAGATTCAGCCCATACCAGGAGCACCCAATGGACAAAGGGAAGCGTGATAACGGCTGCAATAGACAGGAACTCAGAGGAGTGACGAATTCCTGGGGAGCTTCGGTAAGCTTCACAAAGTCCATGACATTTGAGCCTGATCTTAAAAGCTTCAATATAAATTTCCCAAGCAGAAAATGGGTTTAGGAAAGATACTTCAGGTCAGCAGTTCTCACAGTATAAACCTCAGCCCCTGGGAGTCAGCAGTACCCTTTTGGGGCACAGAAGAAAGGCCTGTACGAAGACTGTTTCACAATAATGCTAACTTGTTATTTGTTTTTCTCACTGTGTTGACATTTGCACTGACAGTACAGAGTGATGGGAGGTAAGACCGCTGGTGCCTCAGCATGAAGGAAGACAGCAGTGGCATCAAACTGTACTTGTAGCTGTATTCTTCAATGCCAGGTATTTGCAGCAGAAGAAAAAAAGGCAGCTTTATCTAAGTATATACTTCATAAAGCAGTAAAAAATATTAATTTTTAATAATCTCAACCTTTCAGTACGGGCCTTTTGAATATTCTGTGCAATGAAAAGGGGAAGCACTTGTTTGACTGTTTGATTTGTGTTTTTTCCCTGGAACACCATTTTTACTTGAAAGAATCACTGACAAACTACAGTAATTAAAATGTATCACATACTATGGTTACTCCATGAAACCTTGATTTAGTTATATATTATGTCAAGAAAAACAGTTGATGGTATTGGATATCAATCCTAAAATTACAGCTTTTGTGTAAAAGTTAGAACTTTGTAACATTTGTATCTTCCACAGTAAGGGTGACAGCTTCCTAGTACTTTAAGACTTATTTGATGCAATCAACAGTGATATTAACCAATGTGATTTTTTGATGTTGTATAATTAAATGAGTGAACATCTGGAAGATCTACATATCATTCAGAGAACCAATATTTTTCACATGACCAATACAAGATATTATAAAATTATGCACGGGTAAAAGATCCATTCAAAGTACAAAAGAGACTGACCATAAAACGGATTTTATAAATTATGAAAAGTTAACTGACAGGGCTTCAGACCCACATTGCAACTAACCTTTAAGAAACTACCACGTGTTAAGTTTTGATGTAGTATTAAAGAAGAATATCTACACAATTATCTGAAAAGATTATCAAAATACTACTTCTTTCCCAACTACATATCTGTTAGAGGTTGGATTTTCTTCATATCCTTCAACCAAAACAACACATTGCAACAGACTAAAGACAGAAGCAGATATGAGACAATCTTCTATTAAGCCAGACTTTAAAGAGATTTACAAAAATATAAAGCATGTTACTCTTCTAATTTTATTTTGTTTTGGAAAATACAGATATTTTCACAAAAATATATTACTTAGGACAACATACAATGGGTTCATTATTATTTTAAATAAATTGATAGATATTTTTTAAATTCTCCATTTTAATTTCTAATATGTTACCTATCAATTGAAAGAGTCTACAGTCCACTGAAACAAAGCACTTTGGGGGTATTCAATATATTTTTAAGAGTTTAAAGAGACCCTGAGACCAAAAAGCGTGACAACTGCTACTCCATTTAGAAGACCTCGCTTACACAAAGGCCAAGTTCATGCAAGGGAAAATATAGTGAGTTCCTGAAGTGTAAATAGCCATACACTTCTCTGACGAGGTGGCCGGAGATGGTGGTAGGAAGGTAAACTGGGCAGATTATAAAAGAACCTGTATGCTCTGATAAAGAGTTTGAACTTTACCCTTTATTCTGGTGACTTTCGAACTTCCAGGACTATAACCCATGGTCAGAAATACATTTTACAACACGAAATAGAGATGAAACACATGCCTATTTATATAGATAAGTATAACTAGGACAGAGTTTCACAGAACAATACCTTTGCAAAACGTGATACACTCTGCCATTTTCTTTTCTATCATATTTAAAAAATTGAATGCAATTCACTAATTTATTTCACTACTCATTAATAGCTTGCAACTTATAATTTGTAAATCACTGCTCTGTGTAGCAGAAAATCAAAGGACAGCAGATGTTTTACCCAGGGAAGTGATATGATCACATTTGTGTTTTTAGAGTCAGAGTGTGGTGTGCAGGGTGGAACAGTGAGGAGGCTGCTGTAACTGTCCAGGGCAGTTATGGTAGAATATGGCCTGAGCCAGAGGGTTGAGAGGAGGCGCCGTACTTGAGAAAGGACCATCAGGATTTGAAGGCAAGTTGAATATAGCGCTTTTAGAAAGAGAAAGATACAACCACGGTGACTCTGAGGAAATGTAATCTGAGAGAACCGTGTGAGTGCTGAGGCCATTAACGGAGAGAGACCATGCAGGAAAGCAACAGGTTTGCAGGGCATGGAGGTGAAAGCAAAAACAAACCAACTGGTTTTAGTAAGCTTTGGATGGGCTGGGTTTCAGAGGCCTGCAAGTTAAGTAGTGATGCCCAAGAAGGGAATAGAAATTTTATTCTACTGAAGCGGAAAGAATTCAAGCTGGAAATATAGGAAAAATTGATGTTAGGTCTCCACATTGCTATTTTAGGAACACTGCATTAGTCCTCTCAGGTTTCTCAGTCTTGTATTAACACTATTAGGTGTGTTCTTTTTAAGCGCAAACACTAAACTGTTTATATCAGTTTATGCAAAAGAGCTAAGGTTCTAGAAGACGCAGCACCACTAAAAACAATGAAGCAAACCAAAGAAACCACACACCACTTTTAAGTTTCAAAATAAATTCACAGAGGCCATTATATGTGAAGTTTCCTCAACATAGTGCAATTATACAAAAGAAAGGCAGCACATATGGTCCTTGTCAGAACGTGCCATAGCACTGGGAGATGTTACATACTGCTAAGAAAATCTTTTTCATGACAATAAAACCTCAGCATGCAGAAAGATATAAATACTTTATGAGCCAACTGTAAGAGAGTGTTACGCTCATTTTTATTTTTGTGGAGATCTAAGGAGAAAGGACACAAATGGCCATATTATATGGGTGGAGAAATGTTAAGCTCATAAGCATGCGAAATTTAGGGCACAAATCCTAATTCAATTAGTTTCTTTTTAAATGCCTCATGTCAAACTTACTTATTATTACTAAGTGTGTAATGGCAACAAAATCCTTGCTACAAGGCATTTTACTTGAAAAATATCAACAATCTTTATGTCTATTAAAAATGTGACACACAGTTTTATCCATTTTATAGTGATAGAAATCAAGAATCAAATCGGTGATTTGCACACATCACAGACAATGTAAAAAACAAATTTGGCAATCAAACTTATATCTGAATTTACCCATTATACCATATAGCCTTGTAACTGAGGGATTACACACATTTTATTCTGGTACTAACCCATATGGAACACTACTATTTAATAAAAAAACAGAGCTAAACATTATTTTTAACACACATGGTAATTTTCTTGTGTTATACATATATATATAAAAAACACTGTTATATAAAAGCAAACTTCACAGACATCCACAGAGAAGAAACACAGATAAATAATGTGATAAATTCTATGAGAAATAACACAAGAGTCAACTTCACAAGGAAATCTCGTTGTTTACCATAATCATCACAAATCTCAAAAATAGATTCATATAGTGTTAAACACATGCAAAATGTCTGGGATCAGATATCATATAAACAACTTGCTGCTGCTGCTAAAATGTTGCTCCCTAATAACTTGCTTGGGCAGTTCAGTGACCAAAAACTGATCTTCAACCAGGACTTGTCAGCACAATGTTTATGCTTTGGTTTCTCTGACCAAAAGAGCCTGAACACATCAATGAAATGCAACACGGAGTCTCAGCGGATGTAGCACTTGAGGGCTCATAAGCAATCTAAACACAGGGCCTGGAGAAAGCAGCTTGTGGCTCATCCTTTGGGGAACACGAAGTACCTCAATTAAACAATAGCAGTTAGCAGATCAGAGCAGAGATTAAAGAGACCCTCTAGCTCATTCTTTGTCCTGAACATAATATTTGATTATAGCCAAAGACTAAGCAGAAGTTTAAATTACAAGTCTAACTTCCTGTTTTGTAATTTTTAATGATCAGTTAGCCCCAGTGGAGCTCAGGTTATATAGTTATTGTGTCTATTCAGGTGTGTTCTGTTTTATGCAACAGATAATTTCTAGAAATAGAGAAAGGGGTGAATCACATTTTTATAACTCTATTAATACTTTCTCCAGTGACAAACATCATCATTTTGAATTAAGCTCCTCTTTAATTTTAGATTTCCTTGATTTGCTATCAGGCAGCCTTCCAAACAGTAAATTGCCTATAGTTCAACATTAAAATGAACCACAGAATCAAACCAGTTAAAAGGACTGGGTAGATCAGTCCTCTGTAAAGTGAAAAAGTTTATAATATAAACAATATTCTCATGTTCTTCTTACAGCTGTGGTGTTCTCAGACATATTTCTTACATCCAGTGGATATTTTAGAGAAATTTAGTTCATTTCATTCAACATTCATTGAAATATCCCAGTCACTGTGCTAAGTCTTAGCGATGCAAAGGTTAAAAACATGGTCTGTACTTTCAAGAACCCCACAGTTCCCACTGTTTAGTGAAAAATAAATACACATATAAACTAATAAAGTGTGAAATATGCCATATAAAAAGTATATACATGGGTTTGTAGTAGAATATTTAAAAGACTGATTAACCAATTCCTTGAAAGACACAATCTACCAAAACTCACACAAAGAGAAAGATAATCTGAACTGGCCTGTATCTATTAAATAAATTGAATCAATAATTAATAACCTTCAAAAAATAAAGCAACAGGCTTTATTGATTTCACTGATGAATTTTAGAGGGTTTCACTGATAAATTATACCAAACATTTAAGGAAGAAATTATACCAATTCTTTATACTCTCTCTCCCAGAAAATAGAAGCAGAAAGAACATTTCCTAACTCATCTTATGAGGCCAGCATTACTTTAAAATCAAAACCAGACAAAATCATTACAAGAAAGGAAAACTAAAGACCAATATCACTCAGTAACATATGTGCAAAAATCCTCAACAAAACTTTAGCACATCAATTCCAACAGTGTAGAAAAATAATTATACATCACAGCCAAGTGGGATTTATTCCAGGTATGCAAGCAAGGCTGGTTTGAGATTTGAAAACCGATTAATCTTTCACATCAACAAGTTAAAGAACAAAAAATCATATGATGATAACAATAGATGCAGAAAAAAACATTTGACAAAATTCAACAACTATCATGATAAAAACTCTCAGAAAACTAGGAACAGAGGAGAACTTCTTTAACTCAATAATGAACATCTACAAAAAACCTACAGCTAACATCATACTTAATGGTGAGAAACTATAGTAGATGCTTTTCCCTAAGATCAAGAATAAAGTAAGAATGTCCCTCTCACAACTCTCATTCAATATCATACTGGAAATCCTAGCTAATGCAATAAGAAAAGAAAAGGAAATAAAAAGTATAGAGATTGGAAATGAAGCAATAAAACTGTCTTTGTTTGAAGGTGACATGATTTTCTACATTGAAAATTCCAAACAATTGCCAAAAAAAAAAAAAAAAAATCTCCTGGAACTTATAAGTGATTAAAGGAAAGTTGTAAGACACAAGGTTAGTATACAAAAGCCAGTCATCTTTCCACATATCAACAATGAATAATTTGAATTTCAAATTAAAAACATAGCACCATTTACATTAGCACCCAAAAAGTAATAAATAAATACTAAGTGTACTTCTAACAAAATATCTGCAAGATCTATACTAGGAAAATGAAACTCTTGTAAAAGAAATCAAAGAACTAAATAAATGGAAAGAGAGTCCCTGTTTATGAATAGAAAGGCTCAATTATATTAAGACATCAGTTCTCCTCTAGTGATCTACAGATTCAGTGCAATCCCAATTAAAATCACAGCTGGTTATTTTGTGGATATTGAAAAGCTGCTTCTAAAATTTATATGGAAAAGTGAAAGATCCAGAAAAGCCAACATCATACTGAAGAAGGATCAGAGGACTGACCCTGTTTGACTTCAAGACTTACCATAAAGCTATGGTGATCAATAGTGTATGGTATTAGTGAAAGAACAGGCAAACAGATCAATGGAACAAAACAGAGAGCCTACAAATGGACCACACAAATACAGTTAATGTGCCTTTGACAAACACGCGAAGGTGATTCAGTAGAGGAAGAACAGCCTTTCATCAATGGTGCTGAAAGAACTACACATCCACATGCAAAAAAAAAACTGCATGTACACACTGTCTTACACTTTCACAAAATTAACTCGAAATGGATCACACACTTAGCTATAAAACATAAAATTATAAAATTTATAGGAAATAACATAGGAGAAAATCTGAGTGAACTTGGGTTTGGTGATGAGTTTTTAGATACAATGCCAAAATCACAACCCATGAAAGAAAAAAATGATAAGTTGGACTTAATTAAATTAAAAACTTCTGCTCTATGAATGACACTATTAACAAAATGAAAAGACCAGCCACAGACTAAAATATTCGCAAAGCACAAATTTGATAAAAGGCTGGTATCTAAAATATCCAAAAAACACTTTACCTTAACATAAGAAAGTGAACAACCCAATTTGAAAAGGGGCAAAAGATCTTACAGACACCTCACCAAAGAAGATAATAGAGATGGCAAGTAAGCATATGAAAAGGTGTTCGACATCATGTCACTAGGGAACGACAAATTAAAACAACGAGATGCCACCACGCACCTATTAGAACCGTTAAAGTCCAAAAAGTTTGACAATACCAAATAGAGGCAAGGAGGTGAAGGAACAGTAAGTCATTCACTGATGGTAAAAATGCAAAACGGTTTAGCCACTTCTAAAGACAGTCTGGCAGTTTGTTACAAAACTAAACATAGTCTTACTGTATGATTCAACAATTACACTTCTAGGTGTTTACCCAAGTGAGTTTAAAACTTATGTTCACACAAAAAAATGCACACAAATGTTTATAGTAGCTTTTTTCATATTTTCCAAAAACCTAGAAACAGCCAAGATATCCCTCTATGGGTGAATTGAAACAAACTATGATACAACCAGATAATGGAATGTTATTCGGCAATAAAAAGAATCAAGCAGGCCGGGCGCGGTGGCTCACACCTGTGATCCTAGCACTCTGGGAGGCCGAGGCGGGAGGATCACTTGAGCTCAGGAGTTTAAGACCAGCCTGATCAAGAATGAGACCCTGTCTCTACTGAAAAATAGAAAAATTAGCCAGGCATCATGGTGTATGCCTATTGCGCCAGCTACTTGGGAGGTTGAGGCAGGAGGAT